>CM055818.1:56728081-56831427 GCA_029582265.1 Zoroaster sp. YZ-2022
TAAGGTGCTTTAAAAATTCACCATGCATATTACAACCAAGCAGAATGGCTTAAAGGGACAATATCGTCACAATCAACAGGGCATGGAATAGGAGTGCTCGTTTTGGATTAACTCGGTGACTCAAAATAATACCCACATAAGGTCATGTTACCGTTGCTACTGTATAAATGAGCCAGGAATTTTTAGTCACTGTGTTCATCTTAAACTAGGACACCTATTCCATGTCCTGTTGAAAGTCTGCTCTGAAGGTGACGATACTGTCCTTTTAAGAGTCAGTGATTTGTGAATAGGCTATGATACCATCTGTACCTTGACATGTTGGTGCTTCTCCAGACCAGCTTCCAGACTCTTGACACTGTCGTTCTGCTGAGCCAATTAAAGCATAGTTTCTATTACATTTGTACCTCACTGTGTCTTTCTTCAGGAAACGTACTTCATCAGTGTTTTCCATATACCCTCCAACTGGTATTCCAGGATTGGGACAGTAAAATGCTGTAAATAAATAGCAGTATTAAACAAAATATTGTAGATTCAAATTCAACATTTTTATAAGTAAACTTGTTTTTGCTTTATGTAAGAGTTTCTCTTCAATTCAATATACAGATTACAAACAGACATAAAACTTGTTTGATTGATCCCGCGATATCATCTTACCCAGATTTACAGCATTGCTAAATTTCTGCTAAGTCGGGGGTTTCATTTTCCTTGGCTACTCAACAAAAACAAGTGTGGAGAACCAGTATTTTCAGGGGGCACTTGCAGCACTGTTTTGTACAGGCCCTTATGAATATGTATTATGGGGGTGGGGGGGGGGGGTCACAGGCCTTGAGCAGAGGAGCAAATTCCCTTCCCCAGAACAAAAATTCCATGTTACAAATTTTACTGCGTTTTCACTTTTTGCCCTAAACAACATAATGTAATAAGCTTAAACTTTCACATGTTTGTTGTTTAATGTATACGTATTTTTATTTAATGTTAGCACTTTTGCTAACATTTACAATATTGTACAATCTCTTTAAAGTTGGTAGAGTGATAGTATGGTACAATATATGGATTTTAGATTCAAATCTGCCATTAGTCAATTTCTTTGTTCAACAAGTAAATAATGAATATTTACATATTTCACCTTGAAGTGTAACTTACTCTCATGATCACATGTTGTAAGAGTTCCACTCCATTTTCCATTTGGAAGGCAATGCCGGACAGCGGATCCTTTGAGCTGGTATCCTGATCGACATTGGAAAGTTACATTACCCCCTACATGTCTTGATACCAAATACCTGCTTCCATACTGTATATTACCTGGGTCTGGACATAAGATCTCTGTAAATATCGAAACAAGAGATATATGGTTGGAATGAAAATGAATATTTTATAGGGGATTTTGATATGAAACTATAAAGCCAATAACAGCAGTGAATACAACAGGTTTTTGTATATTGAGAAGCCACTGTCAGACTTGCTTGAATAATAACTCTAATTTTTTTGACATAATGATATGCTGTTTGAAATGTCTGTGACAATAAATAAAATGTGCTATCAGACTGGGCCGTCATTAGATTTGTAGTTGACATTGACCCTGTGAGATGTACTAAATACAACACTGGGTGTAATATTTTTTTTACTGTGAATGGAGAATTGTCATGCCTTAAAAAGTGGATTATTTGAATGCAACCAGCTTAATGTCCTTCTGTATAGTCTTACCTCTACAGACAGGATTAAGATATGACCATGTTCCATTAGGTGAGTCTTCAGAACAAACTCTTGAGGATTCTCCATAGATTCGGTAACCAACATCACAGAAGTAGTCAACCACCTCTCCTTGTCTGTAAGTTCTGTTCATCATGTCGCTGTGACCATTTGGAATACTTTCATTGAGCGGTGGGCATAGTATCTCTGTGATGGGAATGTCATAGTAAGTTAGTAATTATATTGTTTGTACATCAGGCTACAGAATGTACACCGTCTGATTTGTGAAGTTTGTTTCAGCTCGTGAAGTTTGTTTCAGCTCGTGAAGTTTGTTTCAATATAAATATTGTGTTAATTAGGAGAAAATGGTAGGGGTTTATAAATTTCAGTTGGCAAACAACAACTTTGTATTCATTCTTAAAGGAATTTTGATACAGTTCATTACTGAAACTTTGACATGTGTTATTGGTGAATTTTTTTTTTAACATTTAAAAAAATATATATATAGCACCTCAGACAGCAGAAATTTTAGGAAAAACTGATGAGTGAAATATATATTATGGCCCAAAACCTCAAAAATGTGACGTGAGTAATCATGGAATTGACCATAGGGATGTTTGATACATCATTAAATTTACACCAAGTTCATATATTTGTAAGTTTCTTTTAATCTGTACTCTGGCTGGATGTCTTGAATATAATAATAAACATACCCCGACATGAAGGTAATGAAGGATTCCATGTTCCTTCCATTCCACATGTTACTTGAGATTCTCCCACCAGGGCAAAACCTGGCCAGCATGTGATATTAATCTTAGTATTAGGACTGAAATTGTTGTCATCATGGTTACTCCTCCTGTCTGATACAGCTAAAGTCCAGTTGGCCCCTGTGAGAACACCAGGACTTCTACAGTTGTTGGTGGCTGCCAAAAAATTATTACAATTAATACATTGGAATGAGTAACATTAACTTATAATATCAAATTAACCCTTCAAAAAAATAAATGCCTCTTTACTACCGCAGCTCCGGTACTACATTGGGTATAAATGTTCCATGTTACCATAAATACAGACAAGTGATACATCATATCTGTTGGATATGGTTGTGGCTACACTCTGGTGAACATCACCAGGGTCTAATTAAAAGTAATGAGATGTGTCATGCGTGCACGTATTCAAGGAACTCGCACTTATGTGTAAGATAGTATTTACTATCTTATGTACGTTTTGCTAGATGAATGCTCTTCCCTGTACTATCTTACAATCTTTTGGAGCAAAAATGGCAAAACTAGATGGATGGCACGTGAAGTATGTTCCACCAAGCAAATGTCAAGGATGTATGTGTGTGTGTGTGTGTACGGGTATTCGCTACCTTGTGGAGTCCTATAACAAAAGGGAAAGGCAAGAACAATGTCTCCGTAGGGAAATTCTAAAGGAGCCATGTCTCCACAAGGAATTTTGTGTACAAACCCTATGAGAAAAGTTAAAGTACAGGAACAAAGGAAAGAACAATAGAGGGTCTCCACAGTGATACAAAAATGAGTATGTGTGTGTGTGTGTGTTAAATAAAGCCCCATTACAAATGAAAATGTTAAAATTATACTCTACCTAAGCATACTGGTATTCTCGACCATTTGATCACGCCCTCATTTGTTTGTTGACAAGTAATCCGTTTCTGTCCAGACAATATAAACCCTTTGTTGCAGCTGACTATTGCAAAGCGTCCCTTACCACTTCGTCGACGAATATGACCGTTCCAGGGTGGCTGTGGCTTTCGGCAAGTTATTTCTAAAACAACACAAAATTAAATTAGCAATGTTTTGAATTTTTTATGTTGATCAGAGATTGTGTGTACTGAGTGGCCAAGGAAAATGACAAACCTTCTTTGCCTTTGTCTGACCTAACAGCATTGATAATGTTAGCAAAGCTGCTTTTAAGAGTATGCTCAGGCCTAATATGTTTAATTACAATAACCCCACCCCCAATATTTGTCTCAGTCCACATATAGCCTCAGCAGTATGCAAATAAACCAACAAAGCAGGCTGGTAGCCACCCTATTGGCGGTCGATCGGTTTTGAATTGAGGCCAATTGAGGGACATGTATTCCCAACTTTTTAGAGTGTAGGTGGGGGAGGGGACGACAGTATATAAATAATTGTCCCCCACTATTGATGCTTCATACAATATAATGCCCTAAATAATTATTTAGGCCTACCCTGAATCCTGAGGAGTATGCTACAGTTTTTGAACATCTTGGATGTCCGTAAGGCCATCCCTTACACTGAGGCTCACGCATGCAGAGTGGCGGACTAGGGTGAACCAAGAGGGAAATGGTCCAAAAACCTTTATTTTTCCAAAGCTGCTCCCGCCCCTCAAAATCGTCCATGGTTGGGTTGGGATTCACATCTGCGTCATTAGCTAAAATACTTACTTGGTCCTTAAAATGGTCATATTGCATCGGAGAGCGCCTGGAATCCAAAAAATTGCCAGGGCCCTTAAGTGAGACCTGAACCCTCCTGCCGTGAATAACCCCATCCAGCAACTGGCCCCCGAAATTGAGGGTTCTCTATCTGCCCTTGGTGGAGGATGGGTAAATGAAGTAGCGCACAGAGCATTCTCCGATCCTCTGTCTACTCGGCCCGAGCTAGATTTTTTTTAAATTTTAAACTATTAAAAAAAAAAAATACTGCAAGAAAAAAATAAATTACCAACTTGCAAATGTTTTGCCCCAAATATAAAAGTGGGGGACGCTGTGCGACCCGGGGTGTGCCCCTATATTGGCAAAATCCTGGATCTGATACTGCCTTCATATGTTCCCGCCACTTCTAAGTAGGGATATCAACGCCCATGTTCACAATAGACATTGCTATGGTAATACCATAGTGATACCAACAATGAGGTATTAATTAGGGTGACATAATCATGAATTTCTACTTCTGATAATGCTTACCTATTCTTGTACGTTGGCACGTTGGTAAAGCAGACCACATGTCATTATCCTGACAGCTTATATAATACGCCCCTGTCATGAAAACATCAACATGTAGAATTAGCCTACATTTGAACTATACATTAATAATTGACAAAATGACGAAGGATTGCATTGTGAGTGTTCTTCCAGATGGGGGTTATAAGTATTAGAATGCAGATGTGGGAATTCTTGAAGGGGTTGGGGGATGGGGGAGGGGGGGCTGGGTCTAGACATCAAGGAAACATATATTCATACTCTGCAAGTTGTTGTGAGGTTGGAGAACAAATATGTTTGAAATGCATCACCTGTGAGTTTTTGACCATTTCTCATTTCGGCAATTTTCTTTTAAATCTGAATACGACTATTTTCCTTGTAGAAAGGCAAACAAATATTTGAAAAAATTACTATCAAAATATACTGAACAGCAAAAGAAACGCAAGTCCGAGGTCTTGTCAAGTTTTCAAACAGAAGACAAATCATTTTGATTCTAATCACTCATTTAATGAAAAATGCTTTCAATTTGTGAGCTGAAAGTGACTGTTGAATGTGAAAATCATGCAATGCAATTTCAACAGTCACTTTCAGCAGTGGCGTAGCTGGCTGTGTTCGCCAGGGGGGGCGAATCGGATCCCATGGGGGCCCACCAAAAAAATGACTGTACAGATTTTTAGGGCCCCCTCTTTACCTGGGGCCGTGGGCAACTACCCTTTTGCCCTTATGTAAAAGTGGCCCTGTATACAGGGCCAGATTTATAAGGGGGCAAAGGGGGCAATTGCCCCGGGCCCCCCTGCCAGAGGGCCCCCCTACCAGAGCGCCCCCAGACTAAGGACTTCCTTTATAAAAAAAAAAAAAGGAATAATTATAAAATTAGTTTTATATTTTTTTTCGAAGAAATGCGGTTTATCATTCATTTTAGTTCATTTTTTATTTGTCATGTAATTTAATTTCTATGTCGAGGGGCCCCCGAACCTGAAGTGCCCCGGGCCCCTCAAGGTCTAAATCCGGCCCTGCCTGTATAGTCCTGCCTGCTGGTGGGCCCGTCAGTCAGTCCCATAAGCATGTGAAAAAAATTCGCATGTGTTAGGGGGGGCCCCCTTATTCTGGAACGGGAGCCAGGGGGGGCGGCCCCCCCCCCCCCCGCTAGCTACGCCACTGACTTTCAGCTCACAAATTGAAAGCATTTTTTCATTAAATGAGTGATTAGAATCAAAATGGTTTGTCTTCTGTTTGAAAACTTGACAAGACCTCGGACTTGCGTTTCTTTTGCTGTTCAGTATATATAAATAAAAAATATCAGAGGCATATTTTAAATGTAATAAAGTTCTGAAAAGAAACTATTTGTGTTCCATTCTCCTAGAAAAATATAAATTTCAGATTAAACAAAACAATTGACGGGGATCTTAATTGTCAAAAACACTGCTTAAGAATTGTAGATGTATTATGGTAAATCTGTCCCATTTTCGATATTTCTTAGTAAGTTCTTTTTTAGCTTACCCTGTAGTTTGAAACCCCTAAAACATACAACAACAACCAGGGAATCTCGTGGGTAGCGTCCATCTTCTCCTCTTAGAGTAGAAGCTCCAAACTCAAATCGTCCGCCAAGTACAGGTTCTGGTTCCAGACAGCCTATCCCTTCTACAATGTGAACTAAGACAATTTCTTACAGTTTAGTTATACTTTCAATCTCTATGGTTACAAGATTACTAATTACTGGCCTTGAAAATTGTAAGTATTAACATCCATTAGTATTATGATTTAGTTTGGGGGCACATTGGGGCACATGTGCCCCGTCCGTATTTTCTTTGATCTTCAACTGATTTTCATGAAACTGTTACTTTTACTACAATTTATACAAGATCTATCGGATGCGGTCATAAAAATTCAATTCGACCTGCTCAAAATAAACGGTTTTCGTGGCAACCATGAACACCCAACACCATTGATTTCGGTATGAGGTATAGCCGTTAGTCTAGTCAAGGCGCAAGCGGCAACCCACAGCACCTTCACCAGCAGTCTGTTCCGAGAACGCTACTACTGAATTATTCATAGACCTCCAGCAAAATGAATAATTTATATATGCAAATTTATTTAAAGCAACACCATAAGCAAAATGTTGGGATCGTCTATATTTAAATAAGTGATACCAACGAAATTAATTACCTAATTAGTTACCTAATGTATTATGTAACATTTCTGTACCTAATATAAAGACCACAGAACGGACTGGTAAATACCCTCGGGGCGTCTACTACTCGCATGTTTGGTCTTTTATTCGTGGGTTGTGTTCTGGGTTGCAGCATGGGCCTTTCCTAAAGGATAGGTCTAGGTATGATGGGGTCCTGAACGATAGTCAGGAAAATTCGGAAAATTTGAGTGTGATCGATCGAAGCGTTCTGGATATAGGCCCTATTTAAAAACAAATATAATAGGGTGGCTTGATAGGGAAGGTACATGATTGTTATTACGTAAGTTCATTTGTAGTTTTAAGGAATTACATTGATTGTATATTATAAAACTAACGTGAAGTTTTATCACAATAGGAGCTCATACTTCAGCTGGAATAATTCATCAGGATGATTGACACGTGTAGCAAATGCACGACAAGTAAGTATTTTGGGGAACATTGTTTGATAATCTGGTATAACTACCAATGTTGCACATTTCGTTTCCCTATATCCCTACACTATTATATTTTGTTTTCTCGAAAAACATGATCACAGATTTACATGATACTTTATACATAACTGATCACAGATGATACTTTATACTTGGTGTAAAGTTGATGATAGTATTAAACATCCCCTGTAATATTTTTGTCTGAGGTGAGTGCTATCATTTGAGTACAATTAATCAAACTATTTGTCAAATAATTGTATCCTGTCTTCTAGAGACGTAAATTCTACATTGGAATGAATACGGAAAATCTGAATACCGGGCGGCAACGTTTTGTAAGATCAAAGCACCTTAGCCGAAATCATTTGTCAGGTTGCTTGCTATGTGTAATGATTTGTTAATTGGATAATCTGGTAATAACTAATGTGGCGCCTTTCATTTAAGGGGCCATTGGCGGATCCGGGGGGGGGGGGGGTGGGGGAGGGGGGTTGTACATTTACCATACGTTTTTGTGCGCACCCTTTTCGGCAGTGTATCCCCTGTTTGTCTGATGATGTCATACTCGGATTGTACTATTATTAAGATCATATTAGTACAGGTTTTCCAAGAAAATAATAAGATTATCCGTAATATGGATGTGAGCAGATGCGTTTACTTGAACATAGACCTACCTGAACTAGCGGATATTGAAACGCAGATCACAATAGTAAGGAGATCAGCAACGCATGTCCTCATTATGACGTTTGATTCCAGTGATAAGGACGAATGGGTATTAACTATTACAATTTACATCTGAAAATCAATAGAGAATGGAAGCTGTTCATTATTATTTGCTGCTGATGAGAGCCCAAATTTGGAAAATTTCCCAACAATAGCACAATAGGCCTAATTGATTTTTGTTTTGCCTTTTCGTTTTACATTTTTGCTTTACATTTTCGTTCCAAACAGTCACATTGTTATATTTTATTTTTATAATTCACAAAGACGACACAAGGGTAATATTATTTTCAAACACCCCTCTCCCGTGAAAAAGGAATTTTGGTTTGCATTGAACTGTGGTCAAGAAGTTTTAGAAAAGTGTTGGGATTTTGTCGGTATAGTTATACCCCAAACTAATTTGCCTCCAGTCCAACGCAACTGATTTGCACCAAGATGGGAAAGGTTCAGCGTAGGGAATTTCTGGCCAAAAAGCAGTGGAAACCTAGGGCCGCCCGCGTTGCAAAGTTTCAGAAATTCTGAAACAGAAAATTTCGGGGCGGAAATTTTCAGTGCTGGCATGGGCAGACATTTGGTCCAATCTATTGATTTGTGTTACAGATGTTGTTCCCGAAACCAATCCTCAGTCATTATTACTTTTTGTGGTCATAGTTGCTCATCAGCGGTGCATTTCCAGCTTATTTTGAGCCATTCTGAGACAACAGTTTTAGTCCAAAATTCTACTGCACATGCCCCGAGAAACCGAGACCGAAAAAGCAAAGAGGTATAGAATTTATAGGCAAAATTTTACGGCAAAACGGCGATTGGCAATGTGTATCATATTTCATCATTTCTCCTGATCTGTCCTCGTCGGACCAATGAACATTATCATGAGTGTCCATACGGTCCAGACCTCCAACAGCTAATAACTGTTCGACTGATGTCGAATTAATGGGCCGTCGGAACTATGAACCCTCATGATTCCAATATAATCGATTAAAGTGAAGGTACAATCAATTGGAGGTGAAAATGAAGAAAACAAAGGCCATGACAGTGATCACAACAAATCCGAAAACTAATATAAAGTAATGAAATCAAAGTTGAACAAGTAGGGGAATACAACTATCTTGGTCAACGCTTCTCGGTACTAGACAAATTAAAAACAAGACAATGAATTCAGGCAAAAAATAAGTCTCCGGTTTAAGGTCTTCGCGCGCGTCGCCTCAGACCTGCATGTCGGCATTTTTAGTGTTTTATTTTATTATTATTATTTTTTTAACTTGTAGCTTTGCATGGTGAAGAGGATAAGTAAGACTAATTGGGGTGACACCATGTGAAATTCTCAATTGAGAATTTCACATGGTGTCACCCCAATTAGTCTTACCTGTTGGCTGTTTGTTTGTCTGTTTGTTTGCTGTGAAACGATGTCCAATTGCAGCCAACATTGCTGGATTGATTAGAATTCTGCCGTGCTGTGTTTTAAACGACTTTTTCACATAGGGTAATATGAACGTTTGCCAGATTTGTGAGGCCTCTCTTGGCCACTATACTTTGCATAGGCCCTATGGGAAATTTGGTCCCGGCGTATACATGTAACACGTATTGTGCCTGTTGGCAAAAACAAAAAAACAGAAAAAACACAAACAAACAAACACCCCAACAAACAACGAGTCAAGCCGATTTTCAAGCCGACCTATGACCAGAAACCGGAGGCCTTTTGTGGCCTAAGGAGGATCAGGGCAATATGGCAGGCACCATAATGAAAAAGCAATCTCCCTATTTGTTGCCTGATTTAAACAAATGCATCATCCCAGCTATCTCTTATGGAGCTGAAACCTTGACACTAATAATAAAAGTGGAAAGAGAACTTGCAGCAGCCCAGCAAAACATGGAAAGAAACATGCTTATTACGTATTATACAGAAAAACAAATAAGTGGACTAGAGAGCAAACTAAAGATCAGCTACAGTGATTAAGAGCATGCAGTTGGTCCGGATGCGATTTTTTCTTTGCAGTGCACTTCGTCAACTACTGTATATGCATTTGTATACTAAAAATGAATTTTTGACTTTATTTTCCTTCAAAAAAAACCCTCTACAACCGTGAATTACTAATATATACAAAGGCTTTGCTTCTGAATTAATTATGTAGTAAAAAATAATGTATAAAAATATATATTAAAAAACATTGCAAAACCCAACCTTGAACTCGATACCTATTTCTACTTGCAAGGTGAGTGTTCTAACCACTAGCTTAATATTACCACACCACTGGACTTCGATGGTCGAATTAGGTATTGGAGAACCTTAAAAAAAAATAGATTTCTACGCCAATTTCTACGCTATATTGACGAATTATGCTGCAGAAAGAAAATAGCGGGCCAGATGTGTCAGCCGCAGAATAGACAATAGATGGAGCAAGGCACTCCCACGTTAGATATAATATAAGGGAAAAGAAACAGAGGACACCAACGAAAAAGATGGAGAGAATGACTACAAAAGTACTGGCGCAAAGGGTTACCATCTAGATAGCATGAACAGGTAATTGGTAAAATAAGTGACTACAAAATTAACCAATTATTATCCAAAAGGTAACTTTATGTGAAGATCAAATGAGTACACTAATTTAAGATAAAACATTACAAAATTTGCACATTATTTAAAAAAAAGTATAGCATACAGCGCAGAAGCAGTTTTGCCAACATTATCAATAGTGGCGTATACTAACCATAGTTAGCGACTGATTATAAACGTCGTAAATTCCCTTTAAAAAGGTTCTTATAGGTCCGACACCCTATGTCTGAAAATCAGCAAAGGTTGTCAGAGCTATGAGCATTCCCAACATAGGCCTATATACAACAAGAGTGCAACGTTGTTTAGTGTCGTATCACAGGATATTCGCGTGTCGAAATCTTGGCGTACGTGTAGGGCCTACATGAGCGGACACGCAAATAATGAACCACGCAGAATGAGACTAACACCATGCATCAGCCACAAAGGAAATATAACTAATTTACTTACCCCTCAAAGCACAGGAGAGCATAGATACTTACTAAAATAGTTTTTTGATAGTGTTCATTCAGTGATGATATGTCTTAAGACTTTAATGACAAAGTTGTTTAAACATTACACCATTGTTCTGCTGACTTGAAGGATATGTCTCTGAACCAACTTTGACCTACACGAAGCCTTGAAAATATAAATAAAATCCACTTCCCTTCGTTGTAGATCGATCATGGCTAGCCTACACTAACATAATCAAGGGGCGGGAGACAGGTGGTGGGTCTGTTTAAAAAAAAACTCCATTTGGGTCGGTATTTGTTATTTATTTATTATTTTTTGTTTTGCCAATTTAAAAGGATTTAGATTTTCCGGCTGCGACGAATCAACGTTTTAATTAGGCCAGCCTTATATGTTTCTATACTTAATATATACTGTACCGTCAGGCTATAGGGCCTGTAGGCCTACGTGCATTATATCACCTAAATTTTCACAAATATTGTAAATGTGACAGCCATCTGTAAAGAACGGCAGTGTGTAATTTCGTGATAATCCTGCCTTAATTGTCATTCATTTATACCATAATCATCACTACATTTTGTAAATGAAATCGAGTTCAGTAGTAGTTTAGTGTGTTTCGATGAAGAAAAACAAGTCACACTATTTTTTGTGTTTGGAGATAAACCTTTATTCTGACTGGAGATCAACAGTAATACATATGAACTTTTACATGGTAAAAATAAGGAGAGAGCGTTTGTGGAGTTGTTGTTTGCTGTGTGTTTGAAAACAGAGAGAGTCTAACTTGACATGTGGTAAGAATACTTGTAGGGCTGACTATCCCCAAAGTAATAAAACTATGCACAAGAAGTCTGAGAGCAAAGGTTAAAATGAGGGTCATCAATCACGAAGCTTGGCAATACTGGGTCAAATAGTACACAAACACTGGGAATACTGTATGGGAAAGTATACAATGGATTAGAATTACAAATGTTTCTATGTTTACATGAAAGAAAACACTACAGTAGTACCGGTATCTGTTGTAAACTGCTTACCAAGTTCACTTCCAAAATTCACACCGCAACTTTGGTACAGGCAACTTTAGCTTCACGCCAGATCAATTATTGTTTACTGTGACGATTCGCACTGACGCTGTCATCAAAAACGCGTGATTTTCTTCCCCTTGCGTAGTCAAGAATGGCTGCATGGCTTGTCCGTAGTTAAGTTGCATGTTGAGAAATTTTAGAGAAATGTTAATGCATTATGCATAAGCCTTCTTTGATTTTGACCAATAAACAGACGAAACTACACGCATCTCCTGATGAAGCCTTGTACAATCGCATAAGATAACTGGTCTACATAAAATTATATATTTGAATATTCATATGACATAAACATAATGAATATAATAGAAGAACGAGTTGGTAATGGTACTTCGAGTTGGGTCTTTGTTCGTACTATCTGGTAGGCTGCGTGCGCTTTTAATAAAGGCTACTGCAGGGGCGGATCCAGAATATTTAAGGGGTTAGATAGTCTTTTAGAAATATGTATGTCGCTTCGTTAAAAACTTGATATGGTCTATCCAAGCTTTACAAAACAAACAAACAAAAACACAAGGGGATCAGGAGTCGAGTCCCCCGCCCACCCACTCCTCTGGATCCGCCCACCCACTCCTCTGGATCCGCCCTTTAGGCGTTATTTCGCCCTGAAACTATAGGTGCTTCCGGTGGAGAAAATGTAAGTTCTAAACAAAGTATTACTATCTGCACCTCTGGTCTGAGAGGGAAAAAAGTCATCTTCTGCATGTTTTTTTTAGTACCGTTAGCAAACAAGTACAACTTTTCAGATGGCCCTGCTACATCCTGGTAATTGCATTTGAGACTTTTAGGGAAACCCCCATAGCTTGCCCATATCATCTCCAAAACAGGTGGTGGGCGATTTGTTTCCTGCGAGCACATTTGTTGATATTGAATAAGTTGTTTATGGATTGGCAACTGACTTGTGCTGTGGCTCATGAATAACGCAGTGAATTCAGTGAACTGAACATCCACCGTTATCTAGTACATAGGAATTAGACAGCTGTAGACAACCCAGTGTAGCTTAACAATGCATGAAAGATTGTCCAGAATTGTTTGAGCGCCTTCCCTTCGTTGTCCCATGGAGGAATGTTTTCTTCCTCCATGGTTGTCCCAATGGTGAAAGGAAAATTAGTAGGGTCAATCAAAAACAAAGAAAGAAAGAAAGAAAGAAACAAACACCCCAACACCCCAACAAACAAACAAACAAACAAACAAACAAATAAAACAAAGAATATACACCAATTCAAATTGTAAGGCATGGGCACATAATAATTAAATATAATTAAATGGAGATGATTTACAAGTTTTTAGCATGTTTTTTGTTACACAATATAGAAGCTGCTGAATGACATTAGTATATAATAAATCGTATACTCCCTGAACGTGACTGCTGACTGTGACTAAACCAATAGTTTCACGCTCATCATTGCTCATAGTTTCATGTTTATCAGTACTTGAGCCCATCCGTGGTTGACTGAAGACCATCAATAATGACCGATTGACGTATCTTAAAGGTAAAGCTGTATGTAATTCCAAAATAACCAAATTGTCGAATGATATTGTAAACATTTACTCGATCGTAGTATCAATCTTCCCTTGAAAAAGGTGCTGTAATGTTTACGAAAAGTGAAATTATTGCTCATACTTTTATCGTTCGAATTATGGTATCCAGTTCTATAAATTCAGTACTAATTTATATTCAGTACCATTCCTCTATGAGAATGAATACTGCCCTTTGTTAGCTAAAGTACCGGTATCTTGCGAAAACTCCAAATTTGAAATGAATGTTTCGAATGTTCTCCCAAACGTGCAGAGCCGCGATTTAGCTGAAACCGGTTAATTGTAACGTATGTATCTTGATGCAAAGGAAGTAAGCATATACTTCGAGAAGCAGTCGCCAGCAATACCAATGCTATACCTCTCCAAAATGTCAAGCGTGAAGTCAAAAAATGATTGATGTAGCATGTGTGGCATCTGGCCGTTTGCATTTTAAAGGGATTACAAATCAAGAATGTGATCGAAACTATATTTTTAAACAAATTATTTCTGTAATATCTTTAGGGGATACAAATACATACACCGAAAAAAATATGTACCACGTCCTTTGTGACTGAGGTAGGCTACTATCTTTCGAGTATAATTTGTAAAATAATTTCCCAATAATTATGTTTGCAAATCAAAATATGTATATACAGACTGCACCGTTTTTGTGTTAACGACACAACATAAAAAAACTGAAACGTTGACAGGTTAACTACATATGATATTGATGCAGCGGCACGTTAGTCGCCCGGCTGTATGCATTGTAAACACTTTACACATATTACGAAACAAGACTCAAGATTGATCAATGTATATTAATTTATTCGTCATAACCAATGTTGTACCTTCCCTTTAAATGACATCTGGTGGCACGCAGCCTTTACTGAAGGCCGAGTTAGGCTGAGCTGTTCATTTTAAAAACACTACTCCCCCTGGATTATGTACCGATCACAGAATAACCGAATTATTATAGATCTAAAAACTTGCTTGATGTAAAGTGTAAAATTGGTAAAGGTACCAATCATTCGGCGAAATATTCGTTTGAAGTACTCTCATTTTAGGTGAGAAAACATGAAAATATTTAAGTTTAAAATTAACGCGATTGTGGCAATCGTTTGCTAAGTCTGTGAATATTTTGATTTTCTCATAAAATTGAGTATTATTTCGACTGAAACTTTTACAAGTCAGTTTTATACATATTTATTGATTTCACTGCAGCATGGATGCATATGACCCTTTACCAAGACAAGAGTGTATTCGGCAGAAAAAGTAAATTTCACATTATTTTTAGAAAATCTTAAACGTATTCATCGCGTGCTACATGTGTAGCTAACGTTTATGAGCAGGCTGTTAAACACTTCAGAGGTGTCAATGATACGGACAAGCAAAAAGGGCAAGTGCTTACCATTTGAACATTTCCTTCGAACGCCCCTGTAAATGATGGATCCCAACTTTATTATTTTAAATAATCTGTTCGGGTTATTTAAAGTATATAGTATGCAAGGCCGTAGCGAGCAAGGGGCGGGGTGGGGGTGGTGTCACAATTTGTTTTGTCTCAGTTGGCATTTAGAGCCTCAGTCAGCAAATGAAGCATCAAGCTTAGGGTACTAGAACAAGGGTTGGTC
The DNA here is from genome assembly GCA_029582265.1 of Zoroaster sp. YZ-2022. Classification (NCBI taxonomy): domain Eukaryota; kingdom Metazoa; phylum Echinodermata; class Asteroidea; order Forcipulatida; family Zoroasteridae; genus Zoroaster; species Zoroaster sp. YZ-2022. The sequence goes on from CM055818.1 coordinate 56,743,292, forward strand.
CAGGATAAATTTTCATTCCACAAACCTAGAGCTATGAGTTTGCCGTTATCAGTTGTTTTTACTTTGTAATACATTGTATTTTACTCATGGAACGAGCTGCAGTTTTGGGTGGCAGTCCTCCCCACCATTTTGGGGGAAAAACAACGTAAATTTGTCTGTTCATATTAGTTTTGTAAATTTACCCCAAAAATGTTTGCCCCCCCCCCATCCCCACTCTGAAAATCTTGGCTACACTGCTAATGTCAGTCGGCAAATTAGCTTACACAACCCCAAAGATTATGCCTTCTCTACATCCCTGATAGGATGTTAGGTCAGAATGTTTCACAACTGTATTACTAATTTACTTTAAACTTTTCATTTGTAATAATTATCTTATGATCAACATAGGGCGCTGCTTTCAATCACTGTATTTATGTTAGTTCTGTCGTGCGTAGAAAACGTTTGTGGGTATTTGTTAGTTCTTATGACAGTCCAATGTCGTTTGTGGATAAATGTATACTTTATCTAATATTGTAAAGAATACACAGATACTGTTGTTTAGTTATTAATTAAACAGTGTTTCTTGCATTTTGGGTTAATTTATCACATCAAAATTGTTCTCCGAATAAGCTTGTTATAAAACTGCGTGTTCCATGTAAAAATGCAGTATAATGAAAATTCACACTGCAATAAATATTATCAAATTGTATGGGAAACTTTGAATATTGGCACATTACTATTAAATGAGCTTATAGCGGTAGTTTTATTAGGGCAAATTGTAGTGTTGTTTATATAAACATGATAAATGCAAGGTTCTATCATAATAAATTATACTGTGCCTTATAAGTTGATTGACACGATTTTTATTGCTCTTGTGGACAGATTTAACTGTGCCACGTGTTTACTGTGTCGAGTTCATGTTACATGCAACATAATTGACACACCTTGAACTCTGTCAACTGTAAAATTGAATGTCATCAATAGTCTTCTGCCACATAAGATAAGTATGGCCAATAATAAGAAATGAATAGTAAAAGGGTCTATGCAACTGGAACACTCTAAAAACTAACATTTTGAATCATATTTATAAGTATTTGGGCAGTGAAATACTTATTATAAGATTCAATTTAACTAAAAGAAAGTGTTGAATTACATATATAGTTAATTTGTTAACATAACCTTTTTAAAAGATAAATCAAAATTATAAAACGTTGTTACTGACAGATTTCTTAAAGGTGTTGATTCAACGCTGTTATTTTTTAAAGTGAATGTTTTTACTAGCCTAATTATAGAAAACTGCGTATCCAATTTGACATCATTAATTTTTAATTGCAAAGTTTTGGGTGTTTTGAAATTTGTTGGTGAATCTTGTAATGTTGTTTATGCTTGGGCGTCGATCGGTGGGGGAAAGTAGGGAAATGTCTTTAAATATTTTATATCTAATTCTTACATGTAGGCCTGTGGCGCATTTCAAATAATTTCTCAATGCCCTTACATATTACCTGTGGTAATTGGACCAATATCGATATATCATTCCTATAATATTTCTCAGTTCCCCGCGGGGAGTATACAGCCCAAGCTACCGTAGCACTTCAGAGGTTTTAATTCAAACATAATATCAACCTCTACCCTCACAGGTATGCCCATCAATACTCCTGAGTGAAGAGAAGCGATGGACAGGACACAAATACCATGATCGCGGCCATGATTCGAATCCACATTCTGTGCCTATAGAATTGAAGAATTTCCGGTAACCTTTAGCCAACTAGTAAAATTCTGTGAAAACGCAGCATGAAGCGCCAGGAACGTACCGCATAGCGCAATTGTGAGCGCGCAGCCATAGAGTTATTATAAGAACTAGAGGGCGCAGTCGATATGTCGTTATACGTTACGGAGCCATGCCACTGGGCAATTTTGATAAAACAATCATTGTAGCAGGCCTGCCCTTCTCTACCTCTTAATAAACATGTTATAATTTCGTAAATCAATCAATAAACAAATAAAAAATATACATTGACAAAAGTAAAGAATCCTGAAAAATGGGTAGTGGGACTGGGGGTTATATATTTAATATTGGAGGATTACACACTCTCCACATCCCACTACAAAGAAACTAGAGGTTTGGATAAAATACAGGCTATTTCTTTCTTTCCTTGAGGAAAAGGGAGATTTGTAAAATACTGAGAAATCACAGGCCTGTAAAAAAACTTGTTGAAATAGTTTTAAATAAATAAATTAATCAATAAATAATTAAATAGAAAAATATATATAATAACATAATTTAATTAAGAAATTAATGTATTTAGTGTAAACCAACTCCACAAATATTCACAGCACAATTTGCCTCTGTCCCCAATAGACAGATTAGATAGATAAATCTATGTAGCCGCTCAGTCAACAGAAAGAATCCCACTTTTACATTGTTTCTGGGAGAATAAATAAATGAATGGATGGATGGATGGATGGATGGATGGATGGATGGATGGATGGATGGATGGATGGATGGATGGATGGATGGATGGATGGATGGATGGATGGATGGATGGATGGATGGATGGATGGATGGATGGATGGATGGATAAATAAATAAATAAATATTTTTTTTTTAACTCGATAACCTTACCCATAAGCAACGGCGGATCTAGGCCCAAAGTTTAGGGGGGGCCAAATGCTCAGTGGAGGGGCGTATTTTCTGGTGGGGTTTGTTTGTTTTGTGGGTCACTGCTCCTGCTCGTACTCACAAGATTGAAATGCGTTTTATGCACGCGATGTTCGCGCCATGTCTAAACGTAGGCCTACATTGCGGACGTTGCATGGCTCACCTAATATCCAGGAAACCCCACACAACCAGTCGCGTGTGCATAAGCCATGCATACAATCACCGTGTACGCCTCGTCTAATGCAGCTTGGCTTAACTGCACAAACTACCATTGCAAATTTTGTGGCAATGTTGGATCGTGAGTAGGATTATGAACACATTCATGTAGCCAATCAGTGTGTTGTAATTTGCATACTTTAACAAAAGCTGAACGTATAAGCAAGACTTAGCTGCACAAGGAGGGGGCGTAAAGTTGTGGGGTTTTGTTTTGTCTCTCTTTTTCCCCCTTTTTTTTCTTCTTTTCTTTTCTTTTCTTTTCTTTTCTTTTTTTTGGGGGGAAGGGGGGGCGTACAGCTTCGGTTTTTTGGGGGGGGCCATGGCCCCCGTTGGCCCCCCCCTGGATCCGCCGTTGCCCATAAGACGGTCATTATGTAATACATATGGCTTACATGTACTTTCTTAAGACGTCCATTATACAATAAAGACGACCACATATCAAAATGCTGCCATAAGACGACCACATATGCAGTGTGGTAAAAAGAACCCCTATAAGACGACCACATATATTAAACAAAGTACCCCATAAGACGACCACATAATGGTAGAACTAACCCCCATAAGACGACCACATAATTATGCAGAGTGGTAGAATTAACCCCTATATGACGACCACATATGCAGAGTGGTAAAATTAACCCCTATAAGACGACTACATAAACAAAGTACCCCAATAAGACGACCACATATGCAGAGTGGTAGCATTAACCCCCATAAGACGACCACATTATGCAGAGTGGTAGAGAAGACTGCTTTGACACGTGTTTCTGATCATATTGATAATAATAACTTACACTGTAAATTTCAATCAGCTTACAAGTCTGGCCACAGCACGGAGACGGCGTTGTTGAGAGTCAAAAGTGATATAATACGTGCGATTGACAATCGATAAGCCGTATTTGTGGTGTTGCTAGATTTGTCTGCTGCTTTTGACACCATTGACCATTGTATATTGTTAAATAGATTGTCTAGTGTTTTTGGTTTTCATAATAATGTTTACAACTGGTTTCAGTCTTATCTTACTGGTAGAAGATTGCCAATAACTATTCTGATCCGCAAACTCTTGATTATGGTTTACCACAAGGTTCCTGTGTCGGACCTCAGATGTTTTCTTACTACACACACCCACTCTCAAGTATTATTGCATCATTCTGGTGTCAAATTCCATTTGTATGCTGATGACACTCAATTATATATGTGTGTTGATCCCAGGAAACCTGGTGAAACAGATCGTGCACTTTCAACTTTATCTGCTTGTGTTTCTAGCATCAAGGCATGGATGTCAAAAAATATGCTCCTCCTCAATGATGAAAAGACTGAATTTTTTGTTGCTGCCAACCACAGACTTTTGAAAACATTATCTGACGTCACCATTACAATTGGTAATACAGTTATCAAACCCTCCTCATGTGTAAAAAACCTTGGTGTTATTTTTGACAGTACTATGAGTATGTCTAACCATGTATCTTCAATATGCAAAACCATTAACTTTCATTTAAGAAATCTGTCGCAAGTTCGTATCTTTATTGATGAAATCACTTGTCATCATGCAGTCCGTGCTCTGGTCACAGCACGTTTGGAGTATGCAAATTTACTTCTCCAAGGATCCTCTAGCAAAGAGATCAAACGTCTTCAACGGCTTCAAAATCGTGCTGCAAAATTAATTTTCAAGGCTAAAAAGTATGACCATGTGTCCCCTCTCCTACGACAGCTTCACTGGCTTCCCGTTCAAGACCGGATTGATTTCAAAACATTGACTATTGCCTATAAACGTGTTACCGACTCTGCACCATCCTATCTCTGTGAGCTAACCTAACCACAGTAGACTCCGTTCAAATTCTGATTCCCGGATCTTCAAAAAGCCAACTACACATTTAACTGCGGCTAACATGGGTTTCTATACTGCTGCACCCAGCATTTGGAATGAACTACCATCTGGTATCCGTCATGCTTCTTCATTGAGTCAATTTAAAACATCTCTCAAGACTCATTTATTTTAGGCACTGTGTATTTTTAAATTGTACTTGCATTGCCTTCATTGTATTGTATTGTAACTAACCCCTATAAGACGACCACATATGCAGATTGGTAGAATTAACCCCTATAAGATGACCACATACAACATAGAAATTATCCCCTGAAGACGACCATATAAAAAGTTATAGAAATTACTTCATTGGGTTGACCGTATATACTTGACATAGCTCTTTTGAGATGACCATTATACACATAATTATCAGAGCCACCATTAGGCAACCACGGGGAGAAGAGCACTTTTTGCAAAACCCTGAAACTATGTACTGTACATGTATTGCTACCGACCTAGTCGCCACTGCAAGAATATTTCACTGCAGAGGTATCAGCACGCGGAAATTCTTCGAATTATCCAAATGCTCGTTTCGAAAGCCAGTTTGGATTCGAACTCTCTAGATCCCCACATCTTAACACTTTAACAGCACTGTTTGGTATTCAGAGCAATTGCTTACAAGCCGAAACGATGGCCCATTCAGTCAGGAAAGTGTGTAAAATAGGAAGGGGTACTCACATGAAAACTGTACAATGGGAGACTTGACTCACTTGTGAAAAAAATGTTTAAACTTTATTCTTGAAATTTGTTATTTCAATGTCTTTTATTACAAACGCTGTAATGTCCATTTTTGTTCAACATTTAAGAACAGGTTATTGCAACACACCGTACTCAGTCACCGTTGCAAAATTAGTAGGTCACTTGTAACTTGCACAGATGTCACAAATTGAAAATGCTCGGTTTCAAAATTAAGCCGGCAACCAACACATTTGACTGAATATTGCTGAACATGTGTGTACTGGCATCTTGCACTGCAGTAATCCCTAACTGTAATTAATCCTTCAAAACCCTGCATAAACTCAATGGTATCAAGGGTAAAGGGTTTAACAGGGATTTTGTAAAAGAGACACAAATATAGTTCACATTTTACACTTCCAAGTTTCGCTTAGTATGAATAGTCTCAGGACAAATTCATTTGGTCTTCGGTAAGAGGACGGATGAGCATTGATCAAACCCAAGGGTGTGTGGGAACCACTCATGCTCCACGTCAACCCCGTGCTATTTCAAATTTAATCCATTGCCAACAAACATTCAAAAAGATATTAATAAATTTCATGACTCGACCCAAGTCACATTGTTGCACGAGTCAGTTCGAGTTGACATGGATGAGGTCTCACACAAAATTCCCTTTGGTCTTCAGTTCTAAAATGTCTGCATTTTTACAATACACGCCCATTCAAACCCTACGGTGTGTGGGACCACTCAAGCTTGAGTTCAACTCCATGCTGTTTCATATTTGGAAGCCGAGATTAAATTGAATTGAATTGAATAAATTCAGTTAAATTGAATTGAATTAATTGCAATACACATTAATAAATCTTGACCAGAGTCACATTGTTGTTGGAGTTAGTTCGAGTAAATGACAGGGACGTTAAAACGACAAAGACAACTCCCTTTCTGGGAAATATCACATCTACTCCTTAAGGCTCTACTCATTAGTAGAATCAACCCAAAGCTCTGTGAGATATTTTAGATGCAACTTAATTTAGCCAAAAGTTTCCTTCTTTGCTTTGTTCTTTCATTAATTTTTTTTGTCTTAATGAGCTGAACCCTTGCATCCTCTCTGGCATCAGGAAGAACATCAGAATTCGTTTGAAGGAAAGCTTGAACTTCACGCTTGCCTGGATGGTAAAAGACCCCAAAAAGTGGAGAAATCATTATAATATTCAGATGTACTTGCAAGTGACTTTCAGTCAGACTAGGAGTGTTTTTTGGCCCATTTCCAACAACATGTCTCATTAGTTTGTTTTGTAGGCTGATTAATAAAAATGTTGTACAGATGTGCAACTTTGTAACTGAAAAAAAGAGGAAATGGCCGAGCACACAAACATTTGTACAATGTTTTTCAGTTTTCTATAGCACTATTATCAAAGAAAAAAGAGGAAATCAGCTGATCAGCTGAAAAGTTTCATGCCTGGTTGTAATAACATCACCAAGGAGGAAACATTGCAACTTACATAGACATCACAATGAGAAAACAAACTTGTCCAAATGTTCAATATAAATAAGAACTCACTCTGACAGAACAGATCTCACCTGGCAGTGATCCCTTTGTCCCTTTGGATGATGTGTCATTGATGAAGGATGCAAAGGCTTTTCGGACAGTCCATGTCTCGGAAGGTTTCCACACAGTGTATGTTCGACCCTTTTTTTTGGGGGGGGGGCAGGGGTGCATAAAAGTGACAGTGAATTTCTGAAAATGCATTAAAGGTAAGGTACAAAATTGGTAAATATAGTCACTGCGATTGTGCTTACTTTAATATTGTATCCGAAAATACATCACACAACCAACCTGTGAAAATTTCAGCTCAAATCATCATTGGAGTTATGAGAGATGTATACAAAAAACATTCAGTTTCGTAAACTTCATGGCGATCGTCGTTATTGAAATATCGATGTGCCGAGTTTACATTAGCACCATCATGAACTTATTCACAAAAAATACAAGGGTTGTTTTATGTTTTACAAAATGGAATATGTTATTCTGGACCGCATTTAAGAATAATTTATAGATTTGGACAGAAACGCTTGGACTAAAAAGCATTGTAGTTCCGTAGATTTTGGAGCAATAATCACAAAATTTCTTCAAAATGAAAGCACCGTCAACGACATAATTTCTAGGGGAGATTGATACCATCATCATGTTTACACCAAGTAGGTTTTATGTTTAAATTCGACCATTTGTTTATTTCTTAATTACCAATGCTGTACCCTGTCTTTAAGTTCTAGAGATATGTTGAGAGATTATTGTTTGGGAAAAAATTGCCACCTTTTAATGAATAGAAATTAACTTAAATCCTGCTTCAAAACACTGTTTACTGCAGGCAGATTTTAAAATAAAGACAGGTCCTGAACAAGTCCGAGTCAATCACTAAAAAAATTCCCAATTCTCAAACTATGTGACATGTTCACTGTAAAGCGCTGTGATACCGTTTGTGTAAGAGCGCTATATAAATGCCTTCATTGTATTGTATTGTATTGCTGAAAAACTAAATGTATGTTTGTAGCATGTCCTATCAATGAATTGTCCACTTACCTAGGAAAAAAAGTGCTGAATATAATGAGTTCAGTAATTATTCTGGGGTCAGTTTTATTCCAAAGGTGTTTGCAGTGTTGTAGACAAATCCGACAAGGCATACGTCTTATTTTTTACAATAAAAAAATGCCAATTAAGAGTTTATTCACTTCATATTCAATATAACCAACAATTTTTTTTTCTACTCACCTTTCACTCGTTTGGTCGGAGGTGGGTCATCATCGTCTGATGAGCACACATTTCTTCTGGATGGACCTGCAATTAAATCATTAGTTTGATAAGAAATCTAAAGTTTTCAACGCCCACAGAAGTGGTCTACAAGGTAAAAACAGTTTTGAAGAGACAGTGTTTTAATTGTTCAATTTTCTGATTGTATGTGTATATGAGAAACCTAATGCTGCCCTAGAAGTACATCAGTCGAAATTCAGTTTATATCCATTACAATATTAAAACATTTCATTCTCACCTTTTACTTACTTTCTTGGAAGTTCATAGTCACTGTCATCATGACTGGATCAGCTTCCAAATGGACCTGATGAACAAATCATTCAGATTGCACTGTATACCATGGTAATTCAATGCTATTTATTTTGAAAATGCATATGAAAGAAATGGTGTACATGACACAGTGTTGGAGTCATCAAGAAGTTAAAGTCCGAGACTGAGACCAAGACCTTATAGTCCAAGACCTCACAATAAGAAACATTAACGTGCACGCGCTGTCAATCGAGCTGCGTATTTCATGAGCCTAAATACATTGTATTGGTTTTCGTGACATCTGCAGCTACATTGATTGCAGTTTGATTTCAGTGGGTTCAACCAGAGGTTCAGTTCCATGTCCTGTTTTGGTAGCCTGCACTGACATGATGAGACAGCACCTATAAAGGTAAAAAATGGACACAGCGCCTTTGTTGGGCATGTTGTGCATTCTTGTGCATTTTAGGAGATTCCTATTGTAGAAATGTCAGACAGTATTGTTATTTCTTCTTGCATTCTTTTTTTCCACTTCAGCAGTGATATTTACCAGCTAGAAATCCTCACATTTAACATTTAAAACATTTAAACCTCAGATAAACCAAATTTGCCAGGAGTTCCCCTATGTGTGGTGAACGCATTTTACTGAATTATTATACACTGTAATTCACTTGTAAGTTTAGAATGTAGACAAGTAAATTATAATTATATAAATATATATTTTGTTACAACTAGGACTATAGGGAAGGGGGTTTCCTTTTTGAAATGTTAAACTCCCTGACTGACTTCACTCATTCTTTAAGTTAAAGGAAGTGTATGAAAAATATCGGCATCTAGGCTCACTAAAATGTGTTTGCTTGAATAGAACAAGTTGTAATAGAAACTGTACTCAGCCCCAACCCTACTAGAACTAAACGAACACTTCTCGTCATATGTGCAATGTCAATTTTGTGTCGGCACATATATTTGACACGTTCATCCCCAAAGTGCTAATATGGAAGAAGATGAGCACAAATTAAACGTACAGGTACAGTAAGCGTTCATAGTTCATTACAGAATACCTTTTTTGGGGTTGAGGTTGCCGCATAATTTCACCGGTTCCATGTCCATGAAAACGTCAGTTTATACAGAAAGGGATGTTAGTTTGCCACTGCTGGTATGCTGCGGTCGGAGAAAACAACCCAGCGACTGAAATACCTCGATCCATAAACTCCCCCTCTGTCGAGCTGAATCATGCACTAAAGATCGTGTTACCTTCTGTTTATTGAACTCGTGGTTTCCTGATTAAGAAGGTTGTGTGTATAAAGTTCACAACACTCCACATGGTCGATCACAAATAATGGCCGACGATCACTTTGTGATGATTTATGTTTTTTTTTAATAGACTTAACATAGTTACTCCAGATTTTCTGATGACCATGCATGACTAGTCTCGAGAAAAAGACCTTGCTTGAGACCTCCAGCACTGACATTAATAGGTGTACATAACATGAGTAAAAGGTATATCCAATGGCAAAAGACAGCAGTCACAGAAGACTTTCTGGACAAAATATCTTTACAAAGTGGTAAGAATAAATTCCAAGTGTCTCTTTGAAAGGAGTAAATTGGGGCTTGGGTATAACGGAGACTTTTGAGATACTGGATGCATACCGGTCCTTTTGTATTGTATTCTTCGCCTATAAGCGGTTGTGAGCATGCTCAAAATTAAACAAAAAATGTGGGATGTCACCAATGTCTCAAAAGTCTGGTCCCACAAAGTCAATACAAACTCTAATACTCACCCTTAACTCGTTTTTGGCAAGGATGAACACCATTCTCCCCACTTCTGACTGAACCTGCACAAATAATTTTTCAAAATGTTCAGAGAAAGGATGGTTTTCCATTGTGATTCACAGCTACATATACATGTATTCCAACTATTTTAAAAAAAATTATGAAAATTATTTCTTTTTCATTAAATTTGTTTTCTAAAAGTTCAATTTGTTTTTATAAATTAAATCGTCTACAGATTCTAAAGATTTTATTTCTACTTATTTCCTAATTATCCCATATGAACTCAAAATGTTGGCCTGCCATATCCATGACATGGGGTAACTCAGGTTTATTCATGTTTCAGGTTTATTTATTTCCACACTTATTAAACCAAAGAAAGTTAATCACAGAAAGTTACATGTAAATGAAATATATAAAGATGTGAGTAAAGTAAATGTGATACTGCAGAGGGATCCATTAAAATGGTCCCTATAAAGCATACACGTGCATTGAGCCTATAGAAAAAGAAATGAAAGAGAGAGCATACCATTGGGAGGACAAAATAACAGGACTCAATGCACATGTTGCTTACAAAACTAATTTAAACATACAGATGTGAACAAACAAAAACAGACAAGTACCTAGGGGCATGGACTACACAACACAATACTCATAATCCAGTCCTTGAAATATTCAATTTCCACAATAAATTGAAGCAAATTGTATGTGATTTGTATGCCTTATAGGACATGAACATTCATCGCCATAGCTGTGACGTTACCTGGGGTCACTGATACAAGAAACTATGCTCAACAGTCAATTTTATCCAGCACATCCATTATAGATAACGTATTATTAAATTTTAGCACAAATCTTCTTGGAGAAAACATGACTTGGGCATTATTACAAAAACTTGTGCTACTGCTTTTTATTACTTACATAATATTAGACGTATCAGGAAGTACTTATCTAGGCAATGTACCAAAACATTAATTCATTCTTTCATTTCCAGCCGATTGGATTATTGTAACAGTCTCCTTTATGGATTGCCTGATATTCAAATTAACCAGCTGCAACGTGTTCAAAATTCTTGCGCTAGATTGGTTTGTAATGCTTTAAAATACTGTCATATTACACCCTTGTTCATTGACTTACACTGGCTTCCGGTGAGGTTCAGGATTGATTTTAAAATTTTGTTAATAACTTATAAGATTTTAAATGGTCTTGCTCCCTATATTTATGCCAACTTATCAAAAAAATCTTCATCTCAATATAATCTTAGAAGTGCCAGGGACGACATGCTCCTTAGTTACCCGGTGTGTCGGACTAAAATCACGCTGGGTGATAGGGCATTTGAGTTTGCTGCTCCCAAATTATGGAATGCTTTACCATTAAATATTCGGAAATCGACTAGTTTGACTGTTTTTAAACAATTACTTAAAACACATTTTTTCTGTATGGCATTTTATTGATATTGTTGTGATGTGCTTTTATTGATATTTTTAAATATATTTTTATTGTATTGTACATTTGAAATTGTAAATTTGTAATGCGCATTTGAACATCTCATTATGGAATTTGCGCAATATAAGTTAATAAATTATTATTATTATTATTAAGTCTATAAGTGCAAACAGCATGTCAACTGCGTCTCCAACATTCCGCCGAATGCACTGGCATGATGTCATTGCATCTCGGGGTATTTAAAAAAAAGTTGCATCTCATTTTTTGTTAAGCTCCTCACACTAATGAGAAAGCTGAGACTTTCCTTGTGAAATTACCATGAAAATGTATGTGGTCTTCGGCAGCTATGTGAAATCACTGCAAAATAAAAATAAAATGGACCGATTGTTGGAGTCCAGTTTGAAAAAGCCTTGTGTGAGAAATAAAGAACTTTACCCTAGCATACTTGTACTTACCTATAGTTTTGTCTATGTACTTCACCATGAAACCTTCTTGGTCTTTACCTAGTGTATAATACAACTTCGCTTCTCCAAATGGAGGAGGTCTGGGTACTTGTAATTTATGCTTTCTCAGTCTCATATTGTCAATCTATAAAAATTATAAAAAAAATTAAAGGAACGGATTGAGTTAGGATTTTAGTAACATACAGTAAATCAGTTACCCTTTCAATATTTAGCTAGGCATATGTGTGTGGTAACAAACTGAAATTGCACACACATGTACAGGTGCGTTGAGTGAAAGAACCAGTGTATACATTGTGTATGTTGAGCACCAGACCCGGCGTCATGTGCGGGCATTGGGGGCTGTGCTGTGAATTGGGGGAAGAAGAAAAAATATAGCAACATTTTTTAAATAATTTAAAAAAAAAATCATGCACGGCACAGTTTGCGCCATGATGATAATATCAGGTCAAAATGCCATTCACTATTACTTGTTAGGCATAAATGTCTAGCTGGTCATAAGAGAAAAAAAGAAGAGGAAAAAAGGCTGTTACATGTACTTGGGCTTTTTGCCCTATCCACAAATTATGTCATCGACCAGAAAAGGAATTATAATTTATAATTTATACAGTATACAGTATACAGTATACAGTAGTCTGTCCGTATTTAAAACGGAAACAGGTCAACTTGTACATGTGTACCTTCATGAGTCAACTCATAGCTTTTCAACTCGTACTTTTGCCAACTCATACCTTTGCCAACTCCTACATCTGCCAACTCGTACCTTCGCTAGCCCTAGACGATATTCGAGAGGAAATTCGCTGATATATATGTACATGTATCAATGAGAGAATTTTAAAAGTCATTCAATGCTAATAAATGCAGAACAAAATACATGTATGATTGTACTGCTCCACTTGAAGCTTTTGGTTGGTTCTCTGACACCCGCAAACATGACTCGTATACCAACAGGAACTGTACTGAAGGTAGGGCTGTGCCGAATAACTGAATATTAAAATATTCGATCAATCGTTCGAATATCCGGTTGTTTTTTCCCGATTCAAATATTCGAAGGAAAAAATTGCAGCTCCCGTAGAAAATAAAGTTGAATTTGTTTTAGTTTTGTTTTCTTATTGGAGTTTCCATCATCATCTCGTCTATATTCGCAAGCCCATCATATTCGCAATGTTATTTGTGTGGTGTAGACCAGATTTGTCAGGCCTTATCTTGCCGATGTATCACGTGGCCCAATTACTAATTGGCAGCCTTCGAATATCAAATTTTCGATCGAATTTGTGATTTATTGTGACGCTTGTAGAGGGGTATATACTTGTGGTTGTCGGCTCTAAAGCAATCATGTGTGATTGAAAAAAATAATTGCGATATTATCGAAAATCGCGATATATGTTTGCCAACATATCGTGGATGAAAAAAAATCGATATCGCCCAAGCTTACTGAGGCGCCAAGGATACTGAGGGAGTCCAGTGTATTGGCCCTAGAATGGGGCTATGTATGAGTTGTGTGCATACGGGACCTTCGCTTTGAGAACATAAACCAGTCAAGAACATAAACCAACTGGCTCTTTTCAGAGCCACCACAACTTCCAAACAGAGATTTTTTCATCAAATGACTTGGGTCAAAGATACTACAAAAAGAAGATAGGACACTAGTGCCGTTTTGCACGGCAGCCGATGTAACGGTATGACTCAGCAAAATTGGTACATGGGGAATGGCGCCATCACGCGGTAGGTAGGTAAAACGAAGCAGACGACGTTAACTAAGCGTAGAAAGCTATAGGAAGGTAACGGCAAGTTTAGGGCAAAAAGGGCAAAAAGGGCAAAAAGGGCAAGTTTAGGGCAAAAAGATGTGAAAGACTTAAATGATGATTGAAATGATACATATTGTATAACATCCATCTTAAAATGGTATGCATAGATTTGAAAAAGTGTTCCTTCAGGATTTACAAGGGGGTTTATATAAAGCAAATGGGAAATACATCGGGTGTCTTTTCTGCAGACTACGATTTCTTTGCTACCCAAGTCATGATAATCTTTTTATACAAGTGATAACCTTTGGATTTTTATTTTATTTTTGTCTCTGCCTTAAGAAAGGTTTCCTATCTCAATAGATTTTTTTAATTAAACCAACAAAGTGGAAGCAAAAGCTGAGATCGTGTCCTGTATATCATCAATCACTTTTAATCATCGCTTGCAAAATGTAACAGTACAATAAGAAGGCCCCAATTAATGATCAGCTGTGCTGGATGAGCAACCATCTGTAAAGATTTCTATAAATAAATTCTATAAATAAATAATAAATAAATAAATTAAAAAATAATAAATTAATAAATACTTGTAAGTATACTATAGACATATAAAAATAGTACACTAGCATGCATCTGTAAATATGGTTATAAATAAATAAATTGATAAATAAATAGATAAATAAATAAATAGCATAAATACAAATACATTTCTATAAGTGTACTTTAGACATATAAAAATAGTACACTAACATGTATCTGTAAAGGTGGATATAAATAAATAAATAAATAAATAAATAAATAAATAAATAAATAAATAGATAAATAAATAAATACATTTTTATAAGTGTACTATAGACATATAAAACGAGTACACTAACATGTCTCTGTAATGGTTATATATAAATAGATAAAAAGATAAATAAAAAGATAAATAAATAAATAAATGTAAATAAATAAATAAATGTAAATATAAATAAATGTAAATAAATAAATAAATAAATATTTATTGTAAGTATACTATCGACATATATCATAGCTCTTTAAATTAAAAAAATTAAAGAAATGGTCAACGATTTCTTGTATATGATAAGACCCAACTTGAAAAACCGATAAAAATGAATATTACAATCCCATTTGGGATTGTTGGTGCAATTTATGGCAGAACACCAAACTTTCGATCTGCTCGCCATCACTTGTTTAGTTGGTGGCTAATTGGTTGGAAGTTTGCTATAGTCATAGTGCAGTAGCACCGCGCAAACGATTTTCGTTTTACCTACCTAACAACAGCGGGCGCACTTCCATGCCCAGCCATTTTGCGTTTCACGTTTCCACACAGAGAGTCCTATCTTCCTTTTGTAGTATCTTTGCTTGGGTACGAGTTGACTTGGGTACGAGTTGACTTGGGTACGAGTTGACCTGGGTACGAGTTGAACTGGGTACGGGTTGACATGTGTACGAGTTGACCTGTGTACGAGTTGACTTGGGTACGAGTTGACCCGAGTTCCATACAACTTACAAGTTGACCAATCTATGTACAAGTTGGTACGCATATGAGTTGACCTGTTTCCTACGAGCTGACTTGAAATTAGGCCTACTTCGTACTTTAAATCTTTGAAACATTCTCAGAACTCTTCTGATGATGTTCCTCATATTTCACTGAAATGCCACCAGACTGAAATTTGCCGAACATGGCACCAAATAGAAATATTCACAGGGCCTACATGGTCAGTTTAATTTGTAATTTTTGGCAGTTTGGCAAGGAAATATTAATGAACCCTTCGGTCGCCGCATTAAAAAATAACGTTATAGTTATATACTTGGCTTTAGCTTTGCACGGAATTAATTAATTATAATCATGTGCAAAGGAATATTAAATCTCCTTTTTAGTTTTACTGTCCTTAACCATGTCAAATATTTCCGTAAATTTTCAGTCTTACCTGTCTTTACGTGTCAGATCTGATGTTTAACGTTAAGGCCAAGAGAATGAAAGTCATAGATTTGCGTCCGGGAAATTTCGAAAACACATGAGGCTTTTTTTCATTATTCATTATTCATTATTTCCATTGATTAATAACACTACAGCGCAATCACAAGATGTTTCTTCTAATTTGACGTATTCTTAATCACTTTATGTACATGCTTTCTAAATTCTACCTGCGAGAGAGAGAGGGAAGGGTGAAGGGTAAAAGAGGAGTAACAAGGAGAATTTTGGTCATTAAGACTCTTTTTATTGTTTTGCACATCTTTATTGGGAGAGGAGATTGAACATATACAGTATATATAGGGACTAGCGACCCAATCAACCCGCCTGTGTACATACGTGCATCATTATGTGCGGGCCGCACACACAGGCATAAGATACGTGTTGTGCATGTGAAGGCGGTACAGTTGCAGGTGCGGATCGGACGGAGTTTACCATACAGTTTTAGCGCGATGCGACCTTTTTTAGTGAACGACGTACGCGGGACTAAGACTGTAAGAGAACATGTGCTAATGATCATAGCGCACATATCCTCAATTTACCCTAAATGACGCACCTAAGGTTATATAATCAACTGGACGTTAACTTACAAATGAAATTAGCAGTTTGGTGTGTCAGTTTGTTTCAGTGAAGGATTCTCTTGTAAAATGCGGAATTTCAATGCATGATCATATGCGTGGACGTCTTGAGCGCCGTTTTTTGTGACGCACAGAATTGTAGTCATCAGAAAATTGATGTTGATATAATGACTCACCCCCAAACTGTTAAAGTTTATGGGGGCACAGAAAATGTACCCAAGAAGAAAAACAGTTGAATCATGCTTCATCTTATTCCAGATGGTTGTAAAATTGTTTTTAATCTTGAAAATAAAAATATTGTTTTCGATTTTTAAAATAAAATGGTATAATTTGGAGAAGCTCTCAAAACTTTTAATCAATATTCTTGAAAGACCAATAAAATGGAAGGTGGTTAAAATTTTGCAAAAAGTACTTTAAAACTTTGAAATGTGTAAAATGCTGTTAACATTTTGTCAAATAAAAGATTTCTTTTCATAACCATGATATTAATGTTTCATTTTCTCAATAATTTTCCACTACTGTCGAAATAAACACCAACGAATTAAGTAGTCTTCGTTCGGTTCTTCTATAAGGAATGTGTCCATTTTGAGGATCAGTATTTCTTAAAAAAATCATTACAAATGCAAAGCATTCATATATTTTGGTTTCCACAGACAACAGCTTGTTGACGGCATAGAACAATAAAATCACAGATGTTCGTGAAAAAAAAATTGAGGTCATGTAAATCTCTTACTATTTGTATCTAGTAAAATCAGTGGTTAAACAACTTTTTCCACTTTCACAAGCACTAACTTTCCAGTAAATCATATAATTTCACTATAATTTTTATTTCTGTAGCAAGCACGACTTAGATAAGTTTATGCAACCAGTAATACGCCATAATTTTGTAATTTTTCCAAGAAATGCTAAGCCAAAAGTAGGTGCGTCATTTCACGAGTGCGGCGAATTACATACATGGACGATACTGGTGGAAATTTGGTAAAAACTTCGTTTTACTGATGTGGATGATTTGGAACTAAATTTGTTTGGTGGAAATACCCTTTTTGTGCAAATAATGATTTTTTGGCAAATAATGAAAAATTTAGGCGGTAGCTTTTGGGACATGCGGGCGGTGGACGCAAATCTATGTATGACTTTCATTCTCATGGCCTAACGTTAGTAAGTTTAACACCGGCGTGAAGTTGGTTACTTATTCGACGTTTGACATTCAATATCAAACAAGTAACGGTTACTGGTTTGACATTCGATTTAATGCATGTCCCTATATGGGACAATTGCATTCGGTCAGATTCTAGTGGTCAGACCATTTTGGCCGGGCACTGTTAGGTATCAATGTAAAGAGGATGACCCAAGGATGACCTCAAAGGTCGCCTTGACCCGGCCAATGGGGTCCTTATATTTTTTTAATTAATTTTTAAATATTTACTATATTTTATTGTCATATACAGTGTACATGCTGTTAAAAACGCCCCAAATGTAATGGTCAGTTTCTAGTGGTCAGACCCTTTTGGCCGGGCACTGTTAGGTATCAATGTATAGAGGATGACCCAAGGATGATCTCAAAGGTCACCTTGACCCGGCCATTGGGGTCCTTATATTTTTTATTAATTTTTTAATATTTTTATTGTTATATATACAGTGTACATGCTGTTAAAAACGCCCCAAATGTAACGGTCAGTTTCTAGCGGCCGGCTTCTTTTGGCCGGGCACTGTTAGGTATCAATGTAAAGAGGATGACCCAAGGATGACCTCAATGGTCACCTTGACTTGGCCATTGGGGTCCTTATATTTTTTATTAATTTTTAAATATTTATATTGTTATATATACAGTGTACATGCTGTTAAAAACGGCCCAAATGTAACGGTCAGTTTCTAGTGGTCAGTCTCTTTTGGCCGGGCACTGTTAGGTATCAATGTATAGAGGATGCCCCAAGGATGACCTCAAAGTCACCTTGACTCGGCCATTGGGGTCCTTATATTTTTTATTTATTTTTTAATATGTTTATTGTCATATATACAGTGTACATGCTGTTAAAAACACCCCAAATGTAATGGTCAGTTTCTAGTGGTCAGACCCTTTTGGCCGGGCACTGTTAGGTATTAATGTATAGAGGATGACCCAAGGATGACCTCAAAGGTCACCTTGACCCGGCCATTGGGGTCCTTATATTTTTTATTAATTGTTAAATATTTTTATTGTTATATATACAGTGTACATGCTGTTAAAAACGCCCCAAATGTAATGGTCAGTTTCTAGTGGTCAGACCCTTTTGGCCGGGCACTGTTAGGTATTAATGTATAGAGGATGACCCAAGGATGACCTCATAGGTCACCTTGACCCGGCCATTGGGGTCCTTATATTTTTTATTAATTTTTTAATATTTTTATTGTCATATATACAGTGTACATGCTGTTAAAAACGCCCCAAATGTAACGGTCAGTTTCTAGTGGCCGGCTTCTTTTGGCCGGGCACTGTTAGGTATCAATGTAAAGAGGATGACCCAAGGATGACCTCAAAGGTCACCTTGACCCGGCCAATGGGGTCCTTATATTTTGTAAAATATTAAAAAATGTCCATGCGGTGCCTAAAAAATATATATATTCTAACGTTATAGTCAGTTCTCCTAAACTATTTTCGCAGGATACCTATTTTCGTGGAATTTGAAATTTTTTCACTTTTGCGTTTCCAATAATATACTTTCTGTCGATCTGATTTTTAAATATCTGTAATGTCGCTTTTTTTTATTTTTTTTATTTTAATAATTTTGATAAATTTTGGTTTTTCCCCACCGGACGACTTTTCGTTGACCATGCATGTCTGTCGAAAGACCATAATCCACCCCAACTCAAAAACGTAATTTTTTTACGGCATCCAAATAAGGTCGGACAGCAAACTTATACAAAAATATCAACGCGCGGTATAAAGTGCGCCCTCAAATACATGCAATTCTCCACAACGCTTAATGACGACGGAGCGCGGATTATATGGGGGAGGGGGTTCTAAAGAAATAGTATATGCATGGAAGAGTCCATTTTTGTTATTTTAAGACACTTTTTTAAAATTACATTACCTTACCAGGGAAAACTTGTGCCAACATGTATTTAGCTCTTCGTGATTTTCGTAGTTGGAAAACCTGCCACAAACTTGGAATGTAAACAAACCCACCCAAGGCCATACCCTGGCTGATGATAAGAAGTGATCACATAATGTACTATGGCATGAATAGACAATACACACACTGTTCGTTTGCAACACAGTATCGAAAAAATCGATAGTGTATTTAACAATAATATAACGACCGGTACTAACACAATTAATATGGAAACTAAGAAAATTGCAAAACTGGAGGCATAAGTCTAGATGGTCTTCATCTGGAATACCTGTAACCAGTGATACAGTGAATTTAGGGTTTCTAATTCACACACTGAACAATGGTGGGCTATGAATTTACAAATAACTCGGAAATATAAATTTTGTACAACAAGGTTTACAACAAAAAGATTAGTGGAAACGAGATGAATTATAAAATCTCTCATTCAGTAGATTATAATAAAAGTGTAAGCAAACTGATCTGAGGAATCAGCAACAATACAAAAGTGGAAAATGCAATCAAGTAAAATAATACGAATTATTATAAAACAATAATCAGAAAGAAATTAAAATAATCCAGTCACTATTCTAAGTTCGTAACATCCAATATAAATCAGAGAAACAAAAGGAAAGTAACAAATACAAATGAAATATCAATAAATGTCAAAACAATTTTTCATGATTGGCAATTCTTTATGTACAACTGTTACAACTGGTCATTGGAACTTGGTCAGACTTACTGACCCGTGAAAGTCTACTCACATGTTTCAGAAAAAACGGATAAAAATAAAACAAACTTCCAGGATCTCCAGGTTAACAATTTAGACTTAATTTTAGCTTTGAACTCATGAACTAGTGTAGGCTAAGAAAGTCTTTTCTGTAGTAAAATATATTTCTTTTCTGTTAGGATAATGCATTTGTTGATGCATAACTCCAGCCTATATGAAAGCTTCAGCAATAGTGAAAATACATTCAGGTTGTTTATTATGTGAAACAAATTGTCTCATGAACTTTAAATGTGTTCCTGCCTATAGTTAATACAGTTAGTTGTGTAACAAATTTAGTTTGTTGTGAAAGTAGGCATCAGTATATATAAAACATACAAACGTTGCTGACAGAAAATTTATTATGGACCAACCCTTGCGCCTAGTACCTTTGATTTGCCGACTGAAAATTGATGTATAATTTACTTATGTTTAACTATTGACTTTTATGATGATGTATTTATACCTTTTGTTTTTGTTTAATATGTGAAGAGTATCGCTACGGTTTTTACACTTTTTGCTAATCAACCTTGTTTACATGGTTGTGTATGCAGGGTTTTTCCTTGTTGTCAGAATATCGTCTTTGCCTAGCATATTCTGACCAGGGCCAGTTGGCCTTTTTTGCAACCATTGTTCCTTGTTATTTTATATTGCAATGTTCTTACCATGTATTTTGTTTTCTTGTTTACACTGATGTGTCACTGCGCCATGAGCGTCTCTTTTGACAGATACCGGCGCATTACACATGTTCATCATTATTTCGCATTAGCACAGCATGAAAAGAAAGATCTTGTTTTCCTTTCTGCCGGTTACACCTCGAGTCAAGCTACGTCCCGTAGCCTTAGATCTCGAGTGTCTTTCGCAGAATCCTTGCTGTCCCTAAGAGTGCCGCCTTCTGTAGTAATTCTACTCTAACAGATGTTCCTATCTCCTTGAGATGTTTCTCCAACGCCTTCGGGATTGTACCCAGTGCTCCCACTACCACAGGAATAACCTTCACCTTGACTTGCCACAGCTTGCGGAGTTCTCTCGCTAAATCCTGATATTTCTGTACCTTCTCCTTCTCCTTCGAAGCTACTCTACTATCACCCGGCACAGCTATATCAATAAGATGACACATCTTTGCATGCTTATCCAAGACAACAACATCCGGCCGTCTATGTTCTATAACATGATCTGTCTGGATGTTGAAGTCCCAGAGAATCTTGACATGATCCGTTTCTTCAACCTTTTGCGGCACATGGTCGTACCACTTCGATTGCACCTTGACACCGTACTTCTTACACAGATCCCAATGGATCACCTTGGCCAACTTGTCGTGTCTGCCTTTGTACTCTGTCTGAGCATGCACTCTGCATTCGCTGACAATGTGAAATACAGTCTCCTCTGCCGCATTGCACATTCTGCACATAGAAGAGACATCTGACTTCTCGATCCTTGCCTTCATCACATTCGTCGGCAGAGACTGGTCTTGCGCTGCAGTAATCAGACCCTCAGTTTCTTTCTTTAGTCCTCCTCTCCTCAACCATTCCCAAGTCTTGCTACTTGCCACTTTTTCGGTACATCTCAGGAATCGGCCGTGAAGTGGTTTTTCCTGCCAATCCCGTGTTCTTTCTTCTCTTCTTTGATTCTTATACTCCTTTGGACCTAATTCGTCTGCCTTCATGTATTTCTGTGCAACCTTCAACAACTTTTCCCGAGTACTACTTACATGACACTGCAAGCTCCTTCGCTCGATGTTAACGCTGTCTGATACATTAAGTAATCCTCTTCCTCCCTCTGACCTCGGTAGATAGAGTCTGCTGACATTCGACCGTGGATGTAACATACCGTGCATCGTCATCACTTTCCTCGTTTTCCTGTCAGCAACATCTAGATCTGCCTTAGTCCACTCGACAAGTCCTGCACTATACCTCATCAGCGACACAGCCCAAGTGTTGATCGCCTTTATCATATTCCCTCCATTCAGCTCATTCATACTCTTTCTTAATTAAGCCTCTCTTTTGATTCCTCGTGCAGTACGTGATCTGCTTCAAGCACTCCAAGATACTTATAACTTTCTTCTTCACCCAACGCCCTCAATTGTGTGCCATCTGGGAAAGTAATTCCATCCGAGTGTACCCTTTTACCCCTCTTCATGATCATCGCAGCACATTTCTCCAGACCAAACTTCATGCCGATGTCATCGCTGAAGATCCGTACAGTTTGCACCAAGGAATCAATCTCTTTCTCGTTCTTCGCAAACAACTTCAGGTCGTCCATGAAGAGCAGATGACACACACACACACACACACACATAATAATAATAATAATAATTATTATTATTATTATTATTATTATTATTATTATTATTATTATTATTATTATTATTATTATTATTATTATTATTATTATTATTATTATTATTATTATTATTATTATTATTATTATTATTATTATTATTATTATTATTATTATTATTATTATTATTATTATTATTATTATTATTATTATTATTATTATTATTATTATTATTATTATTATTTTAAAAACATATTTTTGAATACTTTATTTTTTTATTTATTATTATTATTATTTATTTTATTACTTTGTATTTTGTATTTTTTGACTGATTTTACGGGGGGGGGGGGGGTAGGGTTAAGCCATTATGACATGGATTCAGAGATCTGTACATGGGGTTAGTGACAGCAGAGTTTATTATTTGCAGATAATATGTATAGGGGCTAAGCAACCCCAATCCACCGATGAGAACTGAGTCATTTATTTGTCATTTTATTGCTTACCGGTCAAAGCAAAATCAAATGAGGACTTCTTGGTTTAATATAATAAAAGTAACACTAACAGTGCTATACTCGGATAGTTTTAAAAATCGTAACACATGTATGGAGATGGTACGGTGTAAAGGTTGTGGTGTGATTGGAGGAGGAACTATAGTAATTATTTGTTTTAATGTAATTTGTTTACACTTTATTATACAGAAACTACATACGCAGAAATGTATTACTTTGTATTTTGCATTTTTCTTTGTATGTAATGTTTAAACATTTTGTTAAGAAGTGGACACAACGTAGTAAGTGGGAAAAGAGATTTAATATTTAAAACTACGGGGGCAGATCAGAGAATTAGAAAGACTACATAGTTTCTTTCTTTTCTTTTCATTACTTATTATTATTTTTAAAACATTTTGAATACCTTTGGGGGAGGGGGGCAGATTGACTGATTTGACGGGACATCGCACGTAACAATAAGCTAGTATGACATTGGATTCAGAGACCTGTATGTGGGGCTAATGGTAGCAGAGTATATTATTTGCAGATAATATCTGTAGGGGCTAAGCACCCCAATCCACCGATGAAAAATATATACTGACAGTCATTTATTAGTTTTAGTCTTACAGGTCAAAGGAAATCAAAAGAAGACTTCTTGGTTTATTATACTTACAATTCTTGTGACCAGCTTCATCAAAATCAGGAATGTCCCCCAAATTTCACATTTTGAGATATGGATATCAACTTAAAGAGAATTTAATGGGCTTTCTGATGATGCCAAACATACATTTTTGGTTTATTTCATTCCTGTGTTAGGGTGTGATAAATTGATAATGTAATAATGCAGTCATGCACGTTTTGTGAACTTTGGAAGTCTATTTCACGGAAACATGTGTTGGGGGACATTCCTCATTTTGATGGAGTGGGTCAACATATACTCGGACGTATATGAACTTAAAACTTGAAGACTTCTTCATACTTCTTAATAAACAGACAGACAAAATTGTAATATTAATATGTTACACTGTAAACGTTTTGGCGTTATTGTAGGAGGAACTATACACTTTATTTTTTAAACCAAAATTAAATACGGAAAACATTAACATTATGCATAAATGTCTTATTTGTTTTATCATTGTACTTGGTGTGAATATGTAATGTTTTAACAATCAAAGGGGCAGTATTGTCACGATCAACAAAGGGCATGGAATCGGAATGCTAATTTTAAATTAACTCTGTGACTGCCATAATTCCCCACATGATTGAGGTCATAATTAATACTGTTGCTGCTGCATAAATGAGCCAGTCATTTTCAGTCACTGTGTTAATCTTAAACTAGGAAACCGATTCTGTGTCCTGCAAAAGTCTGCTTTGATCGTGACGATACTGCCCCTTTAATGTCGAGAACATAATGAGCGGCAAACTCGTTAGTACATTTTTTCCAGACATTAACAAAAATTAAATATCAGGATGTGAATAGCTGAATTGATATTATCATCAAGATACATTGTGGAGTACTAACATGTATCTTGGTAAGAGATACAACTTTTTGTCCAGATTTGAAACACTGGTTTTTACTTGCTCTTTATTTTAAAGGGTAATTAAAACTTCAAATTAATGACACATCATTAATAAAACATGTTGTTTGCTTGTTTCTTTGAAATTCATGACGACGGGGCCATTGAACTAGATTTTATTGTCAAAATAAGTGCCCATTTTAGATAATGTTTTCTGCTGAGTTTTTTCAAGTTGATTTTTTAATTTTTTTAAAATTCAATATGACTTCCCATGAAATATATATCATCTAAGAGGACCCCACTCATTTACCATTCTGGTGGCCGTAGGTGACCCTGGGGGCTTAGGCCTATATGGTCTTGGTTAACCGGAGAGCTGTGCCTTTTTGGCAGGTGTGGGAATCGTTGTTGGAATACAAAAGTATCCTATCCACTTTATCCAAGGTGAATGAGAAGTAAATACAACATTACAAATTAAGAATAAAACAATTCTGTGCAAATGATGAGGAATATTTGACATGGGTTGGCTGACGTGGGAGTGTTTTAAACCGTACTTTTAAAAAATATACATTTACGATAGGCATATATGCAGGCCTATAATACAAATATTATCATAAAAAGTAGTCCGTCAAATCGTCATAGTTTTTCTGACACTATTTAGCTGGAAAGAGAAGACTTAAACTTAACGGTAAGCTTGTTAAACTTTGGACGACGTACAAATGTACATTGTACAGTGTAGGCCCTATATGCATATCAGGTAATCGTACTACTGTAATCACTGACACTGTCAATACATATATCCCATGAGTAAGAACTCACTAGAAAGTCGCCAAAAGAATCCTTGTGAATCGAGCGAACCTCCATGGCAAAATTAACAACAGAGGTCGCAAATCGCACTGTCGTCACAAAAATTCTCTTCTAGACGTCGATGCGATTCTGTCGCTGAAACTGTTTTACCATTACTAGTAAGATCCATCTTTTGCAAAATATAAATCGAGCTTAGGCTTATACTCGATATGATTTAATTTTGCCCTCCTTTTTTGGTGCAATATTCCCCATTTAGTCACACAAATTAAGCATAAGCCCTAATAATTTATACAATTAATAAGATTATTTTACAGAGTACTCGCCTTAAAGTCATGATGACTCATAATTATAACTTTAAAAAATTATGACTTAAATAAGTCATAATTGTTAAGTCATGTGAATTTACAGAAATACATTTTGGCATTATACAATCCAAAATCCCTGCTAAGCCATGAAATGTGTTGTTAATGTTAGTTAGATGTATAAATATATTTTTGTACTATTTTATAAATAGAGAATTGGCTGTTGCAAACTGTTTACCAACCTAAAGGACCCGTAGTATATAAATGTAAAATAGTAGTTACTGGCCTTACATCTCAAACCTAGTGGGTTCTTTCTCTGAGAAAGAACTTGCTAGGTTCAAAACATAACTGAGGCCAATAACTACTATTTTACATTTATACTATTTTATTAATTAATTCTTTTCTAGAAGAATGTTAAAAGCAAATACCAATTTTATATTATTCCAGGATAAAATAAGTTGGGTACAATAATGAAATAAAATCTTCAGTTGCAATCCATATAAACCCACGGGAACACTGTGTTTTATTCATATAAATGTTACTTTTTAATCAGATTTTTTGTTTCATAAGGCAATTGAAAGGTTGTCATGGAATAGTATGCTAAAATTTCAACAGGTGAATATGAGAAAGTACTTTAAAATAAATATGAAAGTGATGTTCTCTTCATTGCTTCCCTATCACTGTTAAAATAGACTGGTGCCCCAACAACAGTATACAGGTTATGTGCACAAGAAGTCAGGATGCCATGCCGTTTCACAAAAACAAATCTTCTGGGGGCATGTACAGGGGGGTTAACGCTCTCAAATGATTTTTTGAGTATTTTTTCCTAGTTTCTTATAGGTTGGTACATATTTTGAGGGGGGCATCTAAAAGAATTTGGGTTAATACCCCCACCCCCAGTTCCATGTACATGTAATAACCATGTACATTAAAAAATATATCAATTGTAAAAGAAAAACAAATTATTTCTTGATATTATTTCAATTGTATTTAGGCGTGTAGCAAGGGGACAGAGGGGTGGCTGATCTCCACACCATTTTTGATTTGTTTGTAATACAAAATTGAAACACTGCTGGGGGTGGTTGATCTGGTTATACAAATATTTTTGGGGCGAAATGTTTCTGGGCCACTTTTTTCAAAAAGAATTACGATGCTTCTCCCTTGACAAATTTTCTTGCTACGTGCCTGATTATATTTTGTTGTTTTTAAACTAGTAAGCGTATTAAATTTGTATTTTCTGAAGACATCTTTCTAATTAGTTAACAAAACCGTTGCCTAAAGTTTGACTGGTACGTCATTTGTTCTATTATTAGATGAGGCACAGGCTGATAATACTATAACTATAGTTATCATCACCGTGTTAAGCACGTTACTGATTGTTGTAGCTGCTGCTTTTATTATTAATGTGGTTAGGTCAAAGATTAAATGTCAAACTGGGAATACTCAGGCCTTCGGATCAGCAGTGGAAATGGTAAGCACTCATTGTTACTTAAAATCTTGAAATACACTTATAAAATACAAACTTGATAGGCCAGAAATTGATGTGCATTTGATACACCTTTACCTTTAGCCCAAATATGGACTCCGTCACGGTCTCTGTATACACTGAAGTACACGAAGGTGACAGTCCAACCTGGGCTATAGTACTTCACCTTCAAACATGGCGGTGTTCAAATGACACTATAGTAGTGTCAATGTAATCTTCCACGGTGTTAAGTTATATTGGGTAAGTTTCCCACATGAATACCAGTGGTGTAGTTTTTAACACCCAAGTTGTCTGTGGTGCTACTTACCTTCAGCAATGTTGGTATCATTTGATAAATGGACCAATTATTCACTACTTGTTGTCAATGCCATGTAAGTAAACATTAATTAATATCAGCATACACTAAGGGCTCATGTTTACAACTCTGGTTCTCAATGGGTCCATGAACCTTGTTTAATTTAAAACCTGCTGGCATACCCTCGCAACCAAATATAATGTTGAGTTAAAATCCGATTTTTCTTCAAATAGTTTCATCATTATCCTCATGCATCCTCGCTTTAATAGACTGCTCTGTACCGTCGCGCTGGACGACCATGTTCACGCTGAGTAACTGTCTTAAGATGTAGTTGAGCTCTGTAGATCCCTGTATAAAAGCCTCACTCCCTCTCAAAAAACTCCCCTCCCCTGAATATCCTAAATACGTCACTGGTGGTCAGTAGATTTTTGCAGTCATAATTGTTTTTCTTCCATACAAATTCATGTGACCAAACCGAGGCTGGAAGGGAAAATAGTCTGGTACCTTGTATGAAGTGAGGATTAGCCCTGTACTTACATACAGGGAATCTGACAAAGATGGCTGCAGCGCGAAAACGTTTTTTAACATGCACTGTCATGTTTTGCTTTCACAGACTCCTACCGTGGACCCTGCTCCTACCGTGGACCCTGCTCCTACCGACTATGAAGTTACGATTACTGGATCAAAAGATTTAACAGCCATTGTTTATGAAGATGTTGGCCTTCCATCTTGGGCTGTCCGATGGAGTTCTCTGGAGCAATCTTGTCGTTGATGATAAGATACTTGGCAGAGGAAACTTTGGTGAAGTGAGGTCAGGGACAGTGAACGTAAGCGGGCATAAGACCAAGGCTGCTATCAAGATACTGAAAGGTAGGCCTATGATACGGAAATGAGTTGTATGGTCTACTCCCTTTATCATCATATGAGATGATGGTCATTTAAGAATGGCTGCAGAAGAGTACAACATAAGACTAATAAGAAACTAGAGATTCGAGTTTGTTTACACAAACTCTAGGTGTTCGGGAGGAAGTAAAGGTCAAATTGGGGTCACCTTTGTGTAAAATTGTTTTGACAAATAACGATCTGTACAATGGTGCAAATATTGTGAATTTACCTCTTGTGGAAGATTTTGTTTTAAATATTAAACTTTGACATCCAGTTTAGACAGGAAGTAAAGGTCAAATTGGGGTCAACTTTGTGTAAAATTGTTTTGACAATTAACGATCTGTACAATGGTACAAAAATTTTGAATTTACCTCTTGTGGTTATTGAGATATTATTTTTTTAAATATTAAACTTTGACTTCCGGTTTGGACAGGAAGTAAGGTCAAATTGGGTTCACTTTTTTGTAAATATTTTTTGACAATTAACGACCTGTACAATGGTACAAAAAATGTTAATTTACCTCTTGTAGTTGTTGAGATACGATTTTTTTAAATATTAAACTTTGACTTCCGGTTTGGACAGGAAGTAAGGTCAAATTGGGGTCACCTTTTTGTAAATATTTTTTGACAATTAACGACCTGTACAATGGTTTAAAAATTTTGAATTTACCTCTTGTGGTTGTTGAGATATGATTTTTTTTAAATATTAAATTTTGACTTCCGGTTTGGACAGGAAGTAAAGGTCAAATTGGGGACATGTTTTTGTAAATATTTTTGACAATTAACAATCTGTACAATGGTGCAAAAAATGTTAATTTCCCTCTTGTGGTTGTTGAGATATGATTTTTTAAAATATTAAACTTTGACTTCCGGTTTGGACAGGAAGTAAGGTCAAATTGGGGTCACTTTTTGTAAATATTTTTTGACAATTAACGATCTGTACAATGGTACATGAATTTTGAATTTACCTCTTGTGGTTGTTGAGATATAATTTTTTTTAAATATTAAACTTTGACTTCCGGTTTGGACAAGAAGTAAGGTCAAATTGGGGTCACCTTTTTGTAAATATTTTTCGACAATTAACAATCTATACAATGGTGCAAAAAATGTCAATTTACATCTTGTGGTTGTTGAGATATGATTTTTTTAAATATTAAACTTTGACTTCCGGTTTGGACAGGAAGTAAGGTCAAATTGGGGTCACCTTTTTGTAAACATTTTTTGACAATTAACGATCTATACAATGGTACAAAAATTGTGAATTTACCTCTTGTGGTTATTGAGATATGATTTTTTTAAATATTAAACTTGGACTTCCGGTTTGGACAGGAAGTAAGGTGAAATTGGGGTCACTCACAACTCGTGTTTCATCTACTTGTTAAGTTCTAAGTACATGCCAAGTTTCAAGTTCATGTGAAGTTTGAAGTATGTGTTTGTTACCGGACAGTTATTGGGGAGGAGAAGAAGAAGAAGAAGAAGAAGAAGAAGAAGAACTTGTCAATTTAGTTTGATTTTTGTAAGGCTGCCTACATTCAATTTATTAAAATAATAATTGTGTGTGAAAGAAACTAAGAAGTATTGAAAATGTGTAACATTAGTTGTTCGGCATGTTATGTCTTATTGTATTGGTAGGTCCCTACACACCCTTCCAATATAATGCATACCATGCCTAACGACTAACGTTAATGAGGAAAATATTTTCAATAATTTTTAGTTTCTTAAATTTACACAAATAATTAATATAATGATGAAAGTTGCACACCAATAGCATCATGGACGTCTTTGCAAGGGATTAGATTAATATTTGTTTTTTAAATGAATGTTACTACACACAAGGTCAGTCACTAACAGTCATAAGAATCTGACTTCCTTCCTCAATTATTAATAATAATATTGAATTGAAGTACATCATTCACTATGTGTATGTGTGGTACTGCCTACTGGTAAGCCTACATTTGTACAAACTACGAAGTAAACTCGCCAAAAACTAACTAGCCCCATATCAAATTTCTCCAAATCAACATGTCAACAAACGCCGATTTGACTGTGAAGCAATGTCATCGGAAGGGTATACCGTCGCGTACATGTACGTAAGCTTGTTTACAAAAATCATCAACTTTGACCAATTTTTAAAAGTAATTTCCCGCTGTCTTCACCTTTTTACTTACACCATAGTAAGAAGCACTAATCAGGTGTCTGCAGATGACTTCAATGTTCTTGTGAAAACTTTGAATCAGTAGAAAAGTGGAATTTTCGTTACCTTTTACAGCGATGCTCCACAAACGCGTTATACGTTTATAAATATATGTGATGATCAGCGCCACCAAGTGACCACTAAAAGTTTTGAAATTCAACAAACTCAAATAAAAATAATTATTAAAAGGCACACAAATCAGTAAAGCAGGTGCCAAGGTGGACATCTCTCGGTGAAGCCCCCTCTTCCATTCCATGTCCACTATTAAGCAATCCGAATAGCGTAACGGGAAACTTCACGCTGAACTTGGCTTAGGAGCCTTGCGCTTGAATGATAGGAATAAGACGAATTAATTTCTTCTGCACTGATGATTGTAAAGACCACTAAAGTTGTATAGCGCCCTCTATAGTTAGAATTTCTAACGCACAGTGAACATACACTGAATGTGGGTCATTACGTATGTGGGCTTGACGTCATCATGACGTCACTGTTGCGGTTTCCTGATCATCATGACGTCACTAGGTTTCATCTACAAGTTAAGGTCTAACTATGTGTGAAGTTTGAAGGTTTTTTAAACTTGGCAAGTATGTTTTTGTTTGCGGACAAGATGGGGGAGAAGAAGAAGTAAAAAAAAACTAGAGATTCAGAGTTTGTCTCGACACAAACTCTAGGTGTTCGGGAGGATGTAAGGTCAAATTGGGGTCAACTTTGTTTAAATATTTTGTGACAATTAACGATCTGTACAATGGTGCAAAAATTTTTAATTTACCTCTTGTGCTTGCTGAGATATGATCTTTTTAAATATTAAAATTTTGACTTCCGGTTTGGACAGGAAGTAAGGTCAAATTGGGGTCATCTTTTTGTAAATATATTTTGACAATTAGTGATCTGTACAATGGTACAAAATTTTTGAATTTACCTCTTGTGGTTGTTGAGATATGATTTTTTAAAATATTAAACCTTGACTTCCGGTTTGGACAGGAAGTAAGGTCAAATTGGGGTCATCTTTTTGTAAATATCTTTTGACAATTAACGGTCTGTACAATGGTATAACAATTGTGAATTTACCTGTTTTGGTTGTTGAGATATGATTTTTTTAAATATTAAACTTTGACTTCCGGTTTGGACAGGAATTAAGGTCAAATTGGGGTCACCTTTGTGTAAATATTTTTCGACAATTTAACAATCTATACAATGGTGCAAAAATGTCAATTTACTACTTGTGGTTGTTGATATATGATTTTTTTAAATATTAAACTTTGACTTCCGGTTTGGACAGGATGTAAGGTCAAATTGGGGTCACCTTTTTGTAAATATTTTTTGACAATTCACGATCTGTACAATGGTACAAAAATTGTGAATTTACCTCTTGTGGTTGTTGAGATATGATAGTTTTTAATATTAAACTTTGACATCCGGTTTGGACAGGAAGTAAAGGTCAAATTGGGGTCATGTTTTAAATTTTTTTTTTGACAATTAACAATCTGTACAATGGTGCAAAAACTCTGAATTTACCTCTTGTGGTTGTTGAGATATGATTTTTTTAAATGTTAAACTTTGACTTCCGGTTTGGACAGGAAGTAATGTCAAATTGGGGTCATGTTTTTGTAAATATTTTTCGACAATTAACAATCTATACAATGGTGCAAAAAATGTCAATTTACCTGTTGTGGTTGTTGAGATATGATTTTTTTAAATATTAAACTTTGACTTCCGGTTTGGACAGGAAGTAAGGTCAAATTGGGGTCACTCACAACTCGAGTTTCATCTACTTGTTAAGTTCTAAGTACATGCCAAGTTTCAAGTTCATGTGAAGTTTGCAAGTATGTGTTTTTTTGTGGACAGACGTCGGGGAGAAGAAGAAGAAGAAGAAGAAGAAGAAGAAGAAGAAGAAGAAGAAGAAGAAGAAGAAGAAGAAGAAGAAGAAGAAGAAGAAGAAGAAGAAGAAGAAGAAGAAGAAGAAGAAGAAGAAGAAGAAGAAGAAGAAGAAGAAGAAGAAGAAGAAGAAGAAGAAGAAGAAGAAGTAAAAAAAAACAAAACCGTACAAAAACAATAGGTGTTTCGGGTACATACCCGAACACCTAAAAAACGAACAAAAACAATAGGTGTTTCGGGCACAAACCCGAACACCTAATTAATGAGCGCCAAAATTCTGAAATAAATCAGAAATATGTTTATGTTGATATCTTCCCGAAACATTGTGAAGTACGTCTCTGAAAGCTCAATTATTTAAATACAATCTCAAAAGTGTTTAAAAAGTTTTTTTATTCTGGTCTGTAAACCTTAAAGTTTCTAACTATGATCAAACCTTTTTACCGGCCTGCATGGCCAGTCTCTCAAAATGCGCCAATGTTCATGCTTTTGGTTTTTGTTGTTGTTCTTGTGTTTTAAGGTCACGCCTCACCGAGTGACCGGGAGGATTTTATGGAGGAGTTCCGTACCATGACATCCATTGGTTACCATCCCAATATTGTCTCATTGTTGGGTGCTTGTCAACATGGGGGTATGAAAATAGTTGACGTTTCGTATTTCATGTTTCAATTCCACTGACAATTACATTCAAAGTTGACATTACAATGCATATCATCAGATAGTAATTACAGTGAATGAAATGTGTGATCAAATGATCAATAATCAATTTTACTAAAATGAACTATATGCCTATATAATTTATGGCACATTGATTAGATTACAATCACAAAATCATGCTCGTGGTAATGTCTGTGAGTAATATAATGAGTAATTCTTTCATAGGCGAAAGTATGAACCCGAGCTTATAGCATGTCTGTCCGTGACGTATGTTTATACACGTTACAATAGCTGCTAAATAAAATGTTATTGCATTAAAAATGAACTTTCAGAACTTCCCAATGAGGTGAATACAATTACATTCTATATCATTTGTATGGTACTTGAATGTTTCTTTGTAAAGAGGTTCTGTACGTCGCTTTGGAATATCTTCCCAATGGTGACCTGCGTAGCTACCTGCGGACGGCTCGCCCAGAGTCAGACTCCGATGAATCTTTGTCATCAGAGCAGCTTGTGAGATTTGCTCTTGACGTTGCCAAGGGAATGGAACACCTTGCCATATCAGCGGTATGTCAAAACCAAACTGTCTGCCCAGATGTGGAATTTAAGGTGGCACAACAATACAAAGATTGATATTGATATTTTAAAACAAAGGACATTATTTGCAACTTTTCTCAGACACAAACTCTGTCTAGAACAGGTTATAAATATTTCTTTATCTATACAGTATAAGGTCTACTCATCAGAGAATTGTTAACGTCACAAGCGTTGCTTCTTTCTCCTGAGGACCTATAGGGGTCATCACTACAGGCGGCCACAATCACGCTCCTTGTCTTTATAGCGTATGCTACTCACCGTATTCCCTCTGGTGTTGGGAGACGAAAATAATGAGCCTCCGAGAAAGATTTAAATTACTAAAATGTTTGATTTCTGTGTAAATTACATGCAAAGTTCTTTCTCTTAATAACTAGTAGCAGCTGTAGTTCCATGCTGTAAGTTTATACCTATCTATGATCAAGTGGTTCATTTCAATTAAGACAAATTAAGTCCCTATACCAAGCAACCATCTTGATTTAATATTCATTAGAAACAATGAAAGCAATGAATATTTCCTATGTAGAGTGGTTACTTTGTTTTTAAAATGTTTTAAATAGGGCCTAGCTTACAGTATTTTCCTCAGAATAGTTTTTACCTGAAGTTGGTATTTTGTTTTGTTTGTATTTTTTAAGTGAAACATGTTAACATGTATACGCGGTTATTAGAACCAGACCAAAAATGATTTTCCGTATTATTATTATTATTATTATTATTATTAATAATCATTTCTGGTAATGAAACCAAGGGATGCCTCAGAAAAAGCGCACTTAAGCACTGTAAGCTCGAAAGCCTGAGGAAACCTGTAAACAAGGGCGCTTGCAATGTGAACCAGAAACACCGGGGTAAACCCCTTACACTTCCACGATAAGTGTTCTGGGTTCTTTTACGTGCATTACTTAATCTAGTACACAGGACCTACGGCTTAACGTCCCATCCGAAGGACGAAGCAATTATGGTTAAGTATCTTGCTCAAGGACACAAGTGTCACGACCGGGGCTCGAACCCACACCCTGCTGCTGGCAACACCAGAACTTGAGTTCGGTGCGCTAGACCGCTCGGCCACGACACTCCACAAAGTATGGTGGCTAAGAGAGGCCACATAAATTGGGGAAAGGTTCATACCCTTATGTGAAAAAGTCCATCAATCCAGCAATTTTACCTGCAATTGGACATCGTTTCATAGCCAAAAATAAATAAATAAATAAATAAAAATAAATAAATATAAAATAAAAATGTTGAAGCGTTGGTCTGAGGCGACACGATTGGAGACCAGAAACAGGATGTAAGGGATTTTTGTTGGATGTCATTATAATAATATAATAAATTAAAACATTTCTATTGCGCTGTTTCCATTTAATAGCGCATTTAATGATCAATAGCGCATAACAAAAATGAACACGCCATAAAATAAACAGATATAAATACAAACAAGAAATTAAACACAAATCCTTTTTTATTTTTTAATTTTTTAAATCAGAACAGATGAGGTTGCCAAGCCAGCTCCCAAACCTCAGTATGGGGTTACGTCTGTCCCGCCAGAGGAGGATCTATGTCAATGTACCCCCACGCTGGCATCGGTGATGTCTCGATCTTTCCCGGAGACAGACGCCTTTAACCTACCTATACTAATTAAAGGAATATAGCCTAACTGGCTTGGTTCTCATCAAAAGTACAATTAAGGAAAAGAGAAAAAAAATTAATTTAAAAATGCTTCATTAAAAAGGTATGTTTTAATCTTACGTTTAAAAGAATCAAGTGTCTGTTCATTGCGAATGTTGTGCGGAAGTGTATTCCAGAGCACTGGGGTTGCCGATGAAAATGCTCTAGCACCCAGCGTAGCAAGCATCTTGCCCTTAGGGTACTCTAAAACAAGACCATTACTACTTGACCTGAGATTATAACGCGACCTTTGTTAATACTAATGATATTTTTTATGTACACTGGAGATAAACTATGGAATGCCTTGAAAGTTAACAAAATAATTTTAAAATTAATCCTAAACGAAACAGGTAACCAATGTAATTCGCGAAGAATTGGTGTTATATGCTGAAACCTAGGTGTGTTGAACACAAGTCTGGCCGCAGCATTCTGGACTCGTTGTAGTTTGGCTAATTGACTTTTCGGTAGACCGTACAATAAGCTGTTACAATAATCCATTCGACTGGTGACAAAAGCATAAATTAAGGTGAATAGAGACTCACGAGATAAAAATTTACTAATACTTCTAATGTTATGCAAATGGCAAAAAGCAGCCGAACAAGCCTTAGTAATATGAATATTCATAGTCAACTGTGAGTCGAACCATTATCCCAAATTCCTAACACATGAATTGGGAAGAATATCAGATTTCCCCACAGTGAGGCTGGGAATGTAAATTTTTTGTAGCTGTTGTCTGGTACCAATGACAAGAAATTCACTTTTATTATCATTAATCATACGCTTATCATGAATCATCCATTGCCTGATGTCTTGAATACATCTCTCCATTGCTGCTACGGCTTCCAACTGACTGTTTGTATCGTCAGGTTTAAAGCTTATGTACAACTGTGTGTCATCTGCATAACAATGAGAATTTGGCAGATGGCACTCAATAATATCAAACAACCTAGAAGCATAGATGGTGAAAAGCAGTGGACCCAGACATGATCCTTGGGGAACACCACAGTCAAGCCTAAAACTATCTGACAAGGTCCCATCTATAGACACCCGCTGGCTTCTGGAAGACAAGTAAGATGCAAACCAATCGAGCGCCAAGCCGGATATCCCAAGCTTTGACTGAAGGCGTTCCAGCAAAATTTTATGATCAATGGTATCAAAAGCGGCACTAAGATCTAATAAAACAAGTAATGTTACATGCTGAGAATTCATCTTCAGATCAAAAGTAAGTCACCCTCTTTACCCTCAAAAGAGCCGTCTCTGTACTGTGATGTTTCCTATATGCCGATTGAAATAGTGGAAATAATGAATGTCTAGCCATATGATTATTAATTTGAGCACACACTGCACTCTCAGTAAGTTTAGACAAAAACTGCAAGTTGGTGATTGGTCGGTAATTTTCTAAAACTGGCTCAAGGTTATGCTTTTTTAACAAAGGAAAAACCAGTCCCTCTTTCCAGCAGTCAGGAAAAACGCCAGAACCAATAGACAAATTTATGATACTGGTAAGCACTGGCAGCAGAACATCAAGACAATCACTGACTAGCTTAGTTGGCATTGGATCAAGGGAACAAGACTTCTTTGTAGATTTACTGACAAGTTGCTTAACCTGTTTCTCAGTGTAATGAAATGATCAAACAAAATGTCATCAGATGGAATAATATTTGGAAAATAAGAAGATTCATCTGCTGATCCCAAATTGTCAAGTTTGAAATGAATGTTTGTTATCTTTTTAACAAAGAAATTCCCCATTTCATTTGCTAACTCAAATTTGTTATTGAACATGGGAAGGGGGAAACATGGCATTGTTGGAGCAGTGTCTTAGTGGCCTTAAATAATTTACTCTGATCAGAACTGTTGGCGTCAATAAAGTTGGTATAAAAATCACTGCGGGCTTCATTCATGAGAGATGTAGCCCTGTTTCTTTTAATTTTAAAATTTGTTAAGTCGTCGGGTGTCCCAGTTCGCCGCCATTTCCTTTCAGCCTGTCTTCTCAACTTCACAGCTGCCTTAATGTTCGCATTAAACCATGGCACCAAAGGTCTGGTAGAAACTGTTTTTGGCTTTACTGGTGCATGAGTGTTAAGTGTATCGGTGAGGGTGACATTGTAGCATTTAACAAGCTCATCGAGACACTTGGGAGTATCTGTACACAGCTTAGAAGAAGATAAGTCATTTTTAGTGAATTAATATTGATTGATGTAGTGTTCCTGTAAGAAACTGTTTTTGTTGAAAATGTTAACGATCTTGTTTTTAAATTACACATAGCTGATAGATGGTCAGAGAAAAGACGATCAGGAAAAGGTGGGGTGTCTAGAACAACCTCAGTCTGCCGCGTGATAACCAAATCCAATGTGTGACCCAACTCATGGGTACATGTAGGTCCTTTGACATGTTGCCTCAGACCCATAGATTCAAGAAGTTCTGTAAAATGGACAGCAGATGGATCTTCAGAAACATCAACATGAAGATTAAAATCCCCAGTTATCAGGAGTCGTTGAGGGCTTAGAATTAACGATTCCAAATACACAGCAAATTCAGTAAGAAACGTGTTCACAGTAACTGGATGATTTTCAGAGTACGGGGCCTATAGATGATCACTAACCGAAGCCTATATGAATTATATTCTACCGACCATTCTGAAAATTCAAATGATTCCTTTTCTCCAGCAGCAATTTTCTTGACAGAAATGTTATCTCGAAATAATAGACCAGTACCTCCTCCAATGCGATTCTTTCGTGGATGATCCAAAAGCTTAAAACCAGATGGAGTAGCTTCACATTACAAGCAACATCCATTTCGGTAAACCAAGTCTCGGTTAGGGCAAAAAGATCAGCCCTGCTAGTTACAACATAATCGACAAAGTCAGCCATTTTGTTCTTAATTGATCTGGTGTTCAAACTGCAGAGCTTAAGTGGGCATGCAGTTGTTAACATGGGTGTTATTGTAACTGGTTGAAGTACTCGATTACATTAATATTTGATCAGGTAATTCACCGAGACTTAGCTGCAAGAAACATCCTGCTTCGAAAAGGATTGGTTGCCAAAGTTTTGGATTTTGGACTTTCTCGTGGGGTGGATATCTATATCCAGACATCAATGGTAATCACTTTATTTAAAAATAAAATCTTTTAGGCCCATTGCTTTATAATATTTACAGGAATTAAATAATTTTATATTAAACTCAACATAAAAAGAACATATCGTAGTTTTTGTGTATCATTTTATCCAATATTTTAAGTAAAACTTAAAGAAAATGTTACTTTATCAGAAAACAGAAAAAGAAAACAATTATATGTTGTGTAAAGCAATGATCACTAAAATGGCTGCAGAGTTAATGAGCTAATGCGTTAATGAGTTAATCAACGCCATTGTGGCAAGTCATATTATATTCCAATGTATTTTGTTATTTATTTACCATGAGTGTATAAGAACCAAACTTTTGATGACATTTGGTGTGCTTTATTTGTTCTTTTGATATCAGAGACGTGTTCCAACTCGCTGGCTGTCCATTGAGTCTTTGATGCATCAGACGTACACTACGTGATGTGTAAGTTGAACATTGAGGGCAGTATATTCTAGAACATTCTTAACATGACAACAACTTGCTTCTGCGTCAACATGTATGTCCACCAGCTTAAAACATTTTGCCTACTGTGTACATACAAAACGTACACAGGCAAAGTGTTAACTAGTTCTACACTAAAACATAATGATGTTTAGAATTTAAACACATTTAAAAACATTAATTGTACTCACATGTTTAGCCTAAACATGTTTAGATTGTGCTTTTTCTGTGATGTGTGTTTGAATGCTAAAAACAGGTGTCAAAAAGCTAGCTTTGTGACATGTACAGAGGATGGCCTTTTAACATTTAAACGCATTCCTAAACGCGTTTATATTTGCTAAACATGTGGAAAAAGTGGGTACAATTAAGTGTTTAGAAATTTGTTTTTATTAAATTCTAAGCATCATTTTTACAGTGTACATTCAAGGAACTACTGGCACAGGCAGATTTCCTTTTTTCTCTAAAATATTGCTTTCTTCTGAAATGTTACTTTCAGGTGGTCATTTGGTATTCTCTTGTGGGAAATCGCCACTCTTGGTAAGATAATCTGATGTTTTCTTCTTGCTGGCGCAGCTTGACTGTATCATCTGCTTTTTATTATTTATGTAAATTGTCAAAGTTTAGAAAACAAATGATGTGCATGCAAGCCAAGCATCATTGGCAAACATTTTGTAATTCACATGTATACATAATATACAAACATTATAAGCATAATACATTATAGCTATGCAATGTGATAGAGTGGTAAGAATAACCTTTG
Organism: Zoroaster sp. YZ-2022; assembly: GCA_029582265.1. Taxonomy (NCBI): domain Eukaryota; kingdom Metazoa; phylum Echinodermata; class Asteroidea; order Forcipulatida; family Zoroasteridae; genus Zoroaster; species Zoroaster sp. YZ-2022. The sequence continues at coordinate 56,782,938 of CM055818.1, forward strand.
CTCTAGAAAAACAGAATAGTGTGCAGAATATATCGGCCGCGAAAATGCACTTTCAAAACCGGCCACTGCCCATGTCTTGTGTTTGAATCCACTATCTGAACAAAATGTTTACTGCGTTCTTGCTATACTCTCTGCCCTTACGAAAGTACCTATAAAAATACAAAATAGTCTGCTATAGAGCCTATACTAGGTATCTACGAAATACTTTTAAAAACAAATAATCCCAAGAATCTTATAAACGCACCTTTGCTTTATGATAAAATAGAATGATGGACACTATAGAGTCAATTATGACATGGATATTTCATGAAACTCTCTTGTCCGTCCAAGTTATTACTGCCTTCCTGTAGAAGTATTTAAAATATTTTATATTATTGTTGTAAAGGGGGACGCCCTATCCAACCATCAAGACCAAGTCATTGGCTGGGCAACTAATGGAAGGATACCGCATGCCCAAACCAACCAACTGTGACGAAGAAATGTAAGATGTACAAGTTTTATAGCGCTATACAATTCACTCTTTGACATTTACATGAATGAATTATTTGTTAATAAATAACTGCAATGTGTAAGGAATGTACCATTGTCCTAAAAATGAGATCAATAACAATGCAACTATCACAGTTGTAGGCGATATTGCAATCAGAATAAACGGATTAAATGTTTTATTTATCGTAAATTTTTGTATGTAATATAATGTTATATTTTAAATTGGTCTAAAATATCCACAGAATGGACTGTTGGATACACACATTTTAATATGATAAATATTTGTAAGAGATCTGATAATGCAAACATGGATCACACAGTACAATAAATTGTTTATGAGATATAAGGAGTATTATTGTTAAATATCTCACCTGGAATTTTTTCTCATATCTAGTTATGCCTTGATGATCCAGTGCTGGGAAGAAGATCCAACCAACAGACCATCATTCTCAGACTTGGTTAAAATCCTGAGTCGAATGAATGACAATCAACTAGAACAAGTGAGTTAATCTTCGCCCATGCAGTATTACAATCTGCAAAACCCATGTGGGGTTTATATTTATGAATGGATGATAGAGCAAGTGTCAAGCACCAGTGGCACTGAACACGCACTTGTTAAAAGTAAAATTATAGATGTACACTTGCTGTGTGACTCAATGTAACGTAATCCAGTCTGTAATGTTATCCAGCCCATAATGTAAAACCGTTATACAGTATTATCAAAGTCTATTACCTATAGACTTCTGGTTTTATGTATTGCAATATTTATTTATGTTTTCTTTACAGACGTACATGGCCTTCGATCGACCCCATTATGAAAATTTTAGTGTCATTCGACCGGAACTTGATGACAATTAAGCAACTTGTCATTTCAGTTAGATGGACCCTTGGATACGTGATAAGAGTATAGAGACGACGGAGATTAATGAGCTAAAATACTTAAATGGGAAGTACATATTGTTGACAGAACTGCTTCTATATTATGAGTATACTTACTTTCTTTGAATCAAGGTATACATTAAACAATCAATCTGGGAAGGTTCAATGCAGAGTTTAAGTCATGAGAAAAACGTAAGCATTCAGCATTTTTACAGAAGACAGAATTTTTTGTGAAAAATAATTTGGTAATTTGGTGATCAGGTAATTACCAATGTTGTACATTTCCTTTAATGGATCATTTTATACAGTGGTGCACTTCCAGCATGAATAGCAATCCCAATTGGGACATGCCACCAAAAAGTATGATCGCTAGGACCTCACCCTAGTACCCACCCTAGTACCCTATATAGGCCATATGCAGAATTACAAGCTGTAAAATGTAGCATCTAGTTACTAATATCGGTATAAAGCAGAACAAATTACAATTAAAACATAATAAGATTTACACTAACAGTACTGTACTCAGTGAATATTATCATTTAATTTATATCGTCACAATCAACAGGGGCATGGAATACATGCTAGTTTTGGATTAACTCAATGACTGAAAAACAATACACCACATGATAAGGCCATGGTAAATATAACAATATTTTTGAATAGCATCTAGTTACTAATATCGGTATAAAGCAGAACAAATTACAATATTAAGATTTACACTAACAGTACTATACTCAGAGAAGTATTACCATTTAGTTTAAACTTGGAGACTTGTTAACGCTTATTTATAAATGTTTAGGCAGTTTAGGCAATCTGATTAGACAAAACGTAATCACATGGGAGTGTATTAACGGATGGTAAAGACATGGCTTATCAAAATCAGCGTGTATGTGGCAGCTGTTTTGTGCGACGCGCGGCGCGGATTTGAACCAATCAGAGTGACAAAGTTTGTTTTGGATCATGCGCCAGAATCATGTACATGTTGTCCCCAAAACATTTGGCCATTTCTATTTGGCTTTATTCAACAAAAGTTACACATTTTTATCATTTTGAAAACGAAATCAATATGGGCATTTATGAATGGGAATAACAATTTGTTGCACGGGTGTGGTCACGGGCGTGGTCACGGGCGTGGTCACGGGCGATAAGGACCGATCCAAATATTAGGATGTTACAGTGTAAAAGTTGTGTCGTGATTGTAGGAGGAACTATAGGCCTACTTTTGTAATTTTTTTAATACAGATAACTACATACGTATAAATGTATTTTTTAAATGAGGGCAAGATCGGCTGCATTTTTTTTCTTTTCTTTTTTTGGTTTCTTTTTCTTTTTTCCCTTTTTTAGGGGGGCAGGTTGACTGATTTGACGGATTCAGAGACCTGTATAAGGAGCTAATGATAGCAGAGTATATTATTTGCAAATAATATCTATAGGGGCTAAGCACCCCAATCCACCGATGAGAACTGACAGTCAATTTATTTGTCATATTTAGGCTAACAGATCAAAGCAAAATCAAGAAGACTTCGTGGTTTTATATACTAATTGTAACACTAACTACTATACTCATTATCATGTAGTTTAAAACATGGAGACTTGTTAATAATTAATATTAATCAGAAAATCATTTAGTGTAAAGCTTGTGGTGTGACTGTAGGAGGAACTATACTATTATTAAAAAAATATATAATTATATACATTTTTCAAAGGAAACTACATACGCAAAAAAGTGTTATTTTTTATTTTTTATTGTTCTTTGTGTGTAATGGGGGGGGGGGGGAGGGGGAATCGTACGTAATTTAGTATGACATTGGATTCAGAGACCTGTATATGGGGGCTTATGATAGCAGAGTGTATTATTTGCAGATAATATCTGTAGGGGCTAAGCTTCCCAATCTACCGATGAAAAATACCGACAGTCATTTATTTGTCATTTTTAGGCTTACAGGTCAAAGCAAAATCAAAACTGAGAAGACTTCTTGGTTTAATATAATAACAGTAACACTAACAGTACTATACTCAGATAGAGTAAAACATGGAGACCTATAATAATTATATTAATCAGAATAAACGTATAATACATGTATGCATATGTTACAATGTAAATGTTGTGGTGTGATTGGAGGAGGAATCTATAGGGACGAATCAGGGGCAAAATCGCGATCACATTTCAGATCAGATTTTTTCTATTTTTTGTGGGGTGCAGGTTGACTGATTTGACGAAGCATCGCACGTACAAATTAGACATTATGGCAGGGATTCAGAGACCTGCACATGAGGCTAAAACAGCAGAGTGTATTATTGCAGATAATATTTTGAGGGGCTAAGCACCCCAATCCACCGATGAGAAATACTGACAGTCATTTATTTTTCATTTTTAGGCTTACAGGTCAAAGCAAAATCAAAAAAAGACTTCTTGTTTTAATATACTTACAGTAACACTAACAGTACTATACTCAGATAATATTATCATATAGTTTAAAACTTGGAGACTTGTTAAGACTCAGTATTAATCAGAAAGAATCGTAATATTTAGATGTTACAGTGTGAATCTTGTGGTGTGATTGTAGTATAAAGTATACTTCATTTAAATTTTGGAATATAATTATATACATTTTTATACGGAAATTACATACGCAGATATGAATTTTTTTATATTTTGCATTGTTCTTTGTGTATAATGTTTCAAAAAAATGTTAAAATATGTTTTTATATGTGGACACAATGTAATAAAGGGAAAAATCATGAGCACATTTATCTCTTCAGTCATTTAAAACTACGGGGGCATATCAGAGAATCAGAAAGACTACATTTTTTATTTCTTTTCTTTTCATTACTTATTATAAAAAACAAAATCATCAGAAGACTTTTTCATTTAATATATGTGACAGGCATAAAATTACCCCCTTTAAATTTAATTGCATGGCTTTTCCTTTAATTCTATACACACCAATATCCATCCGCCGGTTTTCCTTTCTTTATATTGAAATCACTTCTCAAAACCTTTTCTTATGTAAATTAACATATAATCTGTTGTGCCCTCACAAGCCAGATTTACACTCAGTTTGCTAAATCAGAGGAGACACACACATACTCCTTTTCTTATTTTATTCAGAGCAATAAAGTACGTACACCGAACAACGAAGCCATTTTACTCGTCAGATCTTTGACTAATACCGGTGTCACATATACTTACAGTAACACTAACAATACTATACTTAGATAATATTATCATAAACTTTAAAACTTGGAGACTTTTTCGTAATATTAAAAAAAAACTCAATATAAAGATGTAATTGTAGGAGGACCTATACTTGTTTTTGTTGTCCATTGATCTGGACAGTTTAAACAAAATGGGAATTCTTTTTTGACATGAAGTGAAGACTGTTTAAATTTGTAAAAAAGTTCATGCTTATTCCTTAATCCTTGACGCATGAGGGCTCAAGGTGCTGTTTGTTTGATCACAATAGGAACTCTGTGTAACAATAGCACTGACAGTGCACAAAAACAAAATCCAAAACAAGAAAACAGTGGTTACCTCAAAAGGTTTAACCAAACACTCAATGACGAAGACAACAGAAAACGTTTACAACAGACCATTGAAAAGACAAGGAATTCAATCAACTGTTATACACAAATCAACTATCTGATTCCCCGCTGTGATATCACTGATTTGCTCAGGAATATGCTAATTCATTAGCATAAAGACTCAAACGTGCCAAAAAGAGTACGAAAACACCCACAAATTGCCAACATTGGCAATTAAAAGGTACAAAAGTGATGTCAACATGGAAATAGAGTTGTGCGAGGGAGCGAGGTTGCGTAGAAATCAAATAATGTTTACGAGAACATTGATTGCTATAGCGCGCCCTCTGGATGATCAATACTCGGTGTACGAAGACATATCGCTATTTGAAGGTCCCGTAAGCAAAATACCTGTTTTCAAAAATCAGTTTTGTCAAAGTGATTTAATTAACAGGTCTATAAATCCAGTCCGTCAACACTAATATGCTATTCATGAAACAGGCTACATTATTTTATCTTCAATCAAGAGGGGGGAACTGGCACCACAACCCGTCCCGGTTCCTACGTACGTTTTTGCAAAAACTATAACCACCTTCCATTTAATTGGTCCTTCAAGAACATTGATTATAAGTTTATACGTTTTTAGAGCTTTAGAGTCGTAGGAATTTTTTGATGAAAACAATTCTGTGAGTCGCAAACATGTGTGCTCCAGATGTCCGCGCGTATGATCGCGCATTGAGATTCAACATTTTACAAAAGAATCCTTCACTGAAACAAAACTGCAACACTAAACTTAAACTGAACTTAGGATATCGTCTATTTGATTATATAGCCTTAGGTACTTTAAATAAGGTGCGTGGAATATATTTATCGGTGCACAAGCTGCCCCTTTGTCCGCACAGTGCATGCATAACCTGTTGAGGGCGCATGTTTTTAGATCATTTTGTTAATCGTTTGGCGGCAATAATGCGTCACGTTTGGCATATTTTGCATGCAGTTGATGTGCGAACGTGTGCAACATATCCAATCACTGGCTGGCAGAAGTACCGTTGCATAATGTGCGCATGAAGTGTACGCACAACTTTAAAGTTTCATCTTCAAGACACTGGGTGCATTTTCACCGATAGAGGGCCACGATAGGTCACTAATAGAGCTGATCAGTGGGATAGTTACACCCACTGGCCAAAAGTATTCCAACATGCTCAAAATAGCACTTTACAGTAACAGGTGAGATGATAAATTTAATCCGATTTCATCGATCGTGTATTACAAGGAAAGTAAGCTAGATATTAAATGTAATGTTAGGTCGACCTAGTTTAATATATGGACTAGTATCGGCTGACCTCTAGGCCTATTATTTTGATCAGAAAACAGCCACTTGTTAGAACCAATTAGTGTAACTGTTTCACCTTATAATTATATAAAAGTTAGTACTGTAATCTGAACCATATTAATTGGATCGCAAAAATCGCATAGCATCCCCCACAGGTGACGGGCCACTGCATCCAACGCCACAGATGCTCGCATATAAGTACATATATATAATTGATTTAATTTTGCCCTACACCGACGTGTATGCTCAGTGCTTTCCGAGTGTCTGTGAAAAAACTACACAGGCGACTCGGGCGGGATTCGAACCCACGACCTCCTGCTTACTAGTGCAGATGTCATAACCTCTCGACCACCGAGCTTGCCCGATGACGATTGGCCGGCTAGAATCCTATATAGCAGCGGGTTCCGCGATATATATAGATTGGTGAAATTCTTGCGCAACGAGAAATCCCGACGCAAGAATTTCACCAATCTATATACATATACATACTCGCTATTAAACAGTATATATGTTATACACTTTTAGTAAAATGTTGGTATAAAATGCATCCAGTTTTACAAGAATGTATAAAAACCAACTTGTGAAAGTTTCAGCTTATTTCATGTTGTTATAACGAGAAAATAGTGCGAATGAATTCTGATTGTTTAGATAGTTAGTTCACCAACCAATGATGCATGAAATTTAGTGTTGAAACGCGCGCGTGCTGCACGTGGTGATTACGGGAGTGTAATCACGTGTATACGAATGTGTAGTCATGTGTAATCACGAATGTGTAGTCATTGCCAGTAAATATGGCCGATTTTGCACTCTGTGAATTTGTTTTATTTCATTGGTGGTTAGAGGCGCGCCTAGGCGGTAACAGGATATGAAACTGTATTGGTATATTTGTCATGAAATGTATGTCAGGATGTCAGGATGTTTATGCAGAGGCCAATTCAAACATGATGTACATGTAAATACCATATCACTAGCAATATAAACACAATTTTAGTTTCTCAAGAATCTTGACGAATCGAGTGTTGAATAGGATCACTTTCTGTGGAGATGAAGTGCATGCCGTAGATTTTAGATTTCAAAATGGCCGCCACTTTGAACATATTTTTCCCAATGTTTTAATTTATAACCACCTTGCATAAATTAATAAATCTCTGTGAAGTTTAGTAATTTCCAAAAGGGGTGTTATTTGTAGTATATAGACACTTTAGTAGGGTTAATAACTGCAATGCAACATAACATTTGAAATATTATTCCTTTATTGAACAAAAATGACCTTCAATCATGGTAACGGAATTATGTAAGAACGGTAACGGAATTCCGTATTATATTTGTACAGGTCTAAAAATAGTGGTAAATGCAAAGCAAAAACAGGAATAAAAACAGTATTTTACTTGAATTTCTACGTTTAGGCATACCCATTTTGTGTTTTTTTATGATATGTAATAATGTTCTCACAAGTACATATCCTGAACATACATAATCCAATTAAATCATGCCAACTTAACAATTTCCAACCAAATTAATGAGCGTTTACTACAAGTACTGCCCATAACCACTGTACAAATACATGTACAATAGCATACTTTTGCATTCAAACTAAACATTGTGTCATATTTCTTTAGGGAACAGTGTTTTTTAAAGTTTTTTATTGAAAAATATTTATTAATTAACATTAAATAAAGGTTTGTCACAGAAGATGTCAAAAGTCACAGTAAAAGTCATTGTAACAGTAATAAAAACTTGAATATAAGTGCAGTGCAAATCAGTAACCATGGTTACCATAATTCCGTTACCGTATATTAAAGTACTAAGCAAAATGTCCGAAAGTGATTTTTTTTATATCACTTGTAGGGAGGTATATTTAGAAAAAAAAACAATGCTAAGATTTTTATTTTCTTTGCCAAAAAATAAATTTTGTGCATTATTTCGGTAAGGGAATTACGTGTGATTTTTTCATGTTTTATTTTTAAATTAATCTTTGGTACAATGGCTATCTAGACACACAAACAATTGTTTTCCCACAAAGCCTCCACTAATCACAATGTCCAAGAGAATTAAATTTGAATTTTTAACGAAAAATCCACATTTTGAGACTTACTACCCAAAAATCCATATTTCTCCCAGAAAACACGAATTTTAACAAATTTTTCTTTATTTACCCATTTCCAATAATGTTTTGAAAATAATTTTTTAAACAAGCTCTCTCCCCAAATTAAGAATGTTACTATAATCTGATAACTAGGGTACATAGGGAACTGAGGTCAAACTTATAGCCAATTGGTTTATAACGATTGTCAGTTGTAAACATAAGGCTTTGTGTGCCAAATTAAATGGATCACTCAAGAAGAAAACCTGCTTGATTAATTCAGTTTTAGAGTGCTGGTTAAGTAATTTATTGTCCGATTCGTGTGTCCACCAGAGTAACTTTAGTTTGAGACAGTCTGTCTTCTTTTGATGGATTAAGTAATTTATTGTCCGATTCGTGTGTCCACCAGAGTAACTTTAGTTTGAGACAGTCTGTCTTCTTTTGATGGATTAAGTAATTTATTGTCCGATTCGTGTGTCCACCAGAGTAACTTTAGTTTGAGACAGTCTGTCTTCTTTTGTTTAAATTTTCAACTTTCTTTACAGTAAATGACGTTACTCTTATAGACATCTGATTGTTTCATTATTTTTGATTGACCCTCTTCATTTGTATATGGGGGATACAGTGTTGTATAATCTATTTATGCCATGGGACAAGTCACATTTTACAGTTTTACAAAGAAAATAGTGTTCACATTATGAGGAGGAAAGTTGGTTATTAGCCCATTTAGCATATGTTTCATTGTGTATATGAATATAGGCCCCTTTTTCCGCCCCTAACAGGGGTAACTTTGTAAAACTCTCATACTGTCATAATAAGGAATAAAAGGTGTTGTTGAAATGTTCATGGACAAAAATAATTCTTGTTTTAGAATCATTGAAAGGAAAACACTGAATCCCAGGAAAAGTGATATATGCATAATGCATGGTTATCTATTGAAACCGCACGTAACATGATAGATGTACAAAAGCTGTAATTTTTCAGTGGAACAATATTAAACAATTTCCCCCAGAAATGTTATCTCGGCAACATACTGGATGTCTTCAGTGTGTTTCCAAGTGAAATAATATAATAAAAATAATTTCTTTAAAGGGTAAAGGGTGCACCCCACTAAATAGTGAGGAATTCATACGCCGAGCTGTTTATCATAAAGTGTATGTCCTCAAATTTTTCTGGAAAACAAAGATTTGAAGCCCATACATTTGATGGATTGTGTAAAAATGGCCCAATATCATAACCTGGGATCCTTGACTTCAATCTGTGAGTATTTTGGATACACTAGGCCCTGAAAAAGTGGTCCTAATTTGATTTCAAGCGTAAGGCCTTTTCAGTGTGGTCGTTTTCACTACTGTAGAGGGTGGTTTTCATTGTGATGAGAATAACTCCCTGGAAACCTGGACTATCCACAATAAATTGAGAAGAAAATAAGTTGATATATCGATCAATATTTTTTCTTTTGGCTTTATAACTGTACGACTTCTAAGTATTGTTTTAATGATTTTTGACTATTTTGTATTTAGCACTGTTTACTATGGGAGTTTATTTAGTGGGGTGCACCCACAAAACCCCCACTGCACACATACATGAACAGCATGGATCTGTTTTCCTTCCTCCATGCATACAGTATGTAGATGTACATACATGTACATGTATCAACGACTGTATCAACGACTCGGTTATTGATCTCACTGTACAGTGTACGTGTGTGGACCCTATCCGGGACGGCGCATCCGTGTGTGCTGAATTTTTAGGTTCGGGATATTCAGAGCCAGATGTAGCAGTGGGAGTGCGTGGTTATTTGTTTGTGTTATAAGCGTGTTTCCCCTTTCTTTTGTCAAAGGAAAGTGAGGATATGGTTATTTCTATTTATGCCCTAGTGTTTACATTACAGAGTATCTACCAGTGGCAGATCCTGAAAAGTGAGGAAAGTGAGGATATGTTTTTTCCCGTTTAGGCCCCATTTACGGACATACAGGAAACCACAAAGAGCTCATTTTATTAAAATTTTTCAACTTAGTGCAAAAAGTATGTTGTTTCGACGGCCAAATTCCTGGCATTCATGAGAAAAAACATTCATTTATAAACCTCCTGATAATAATGTAAACATTTTTGTTGATGCTTTTGACAGCATCATGGCCAATATAAATAGGGAGAATAAAACGTCTTTTATCAATCAACACTCATAATCCAACTCTCAATTGTGTTAATTCTATTTCTAGCAATTCCCACCTGCCTCTAAAAAATAAACCCACTCGTATTAACTCATCTACGGCTACTTTGAGCGGTAATCAAATGGTAATGACCTACTTACCAAGATTGGTATTTTATTTAATGATCTATGAGACGAATTACCAGTGTACCAAAATTTTCAATAGATGTGCTGGTGGCGTAAAAAATTGCAATATGTGTCGATCCAACAGACTTACAAAATCTGAACATATTCAAAGGTTTAAGCTAGGTCTAAGTATGTTAACTGGAATGTTGTTTTTTCCACCAATGAGCCCAATTTTGCGCACAATACTTTTCATTTTTTTGATTGATTTGAAAATAGTTTTCGAGTTAAGAAGCCTTTGCGTGTTAACTGCAGAGACCTTGGAAATTATGGCGCCTGTTTACTTTACTACAGGCGCATTTCCCAAGGAGCATTATCTTTGTATATACAAACAGCCGCATAGCTGCCGATTTATGCGCTTAGCTTAGAATCGCACAATTATTAGTCTGTTACCATGTACGTCCCAATGCTATGGTTTTGGGCAAATACGGTGCTAGGCAAGGACCCAAGATACACTATATCGTGTGCATGCTATGTATGACTTAATTTTTTTCAACGGAAATTACCACGGAAAAGTCGTAAAAAGAGCGAAATAATCGTCTAAATTGCGCCTAAACCGTAGTAATTGGCGTCTCTTCCAAGATCCAAAATCACGAGCCGGCGAAATAATCGAAACAGGCAGCCCTTTGTATTATCCCAGAGCCAGAGACTAGAAGGTAACCGAGCGATACGCTTGAATAACCGAGTGTGTTCATGAGTCACATCGGGCTAATATTAGATCGGGCCAACACCGGGTGTTTTATGAGACAACGTTATATCTGCATTTAGGCCTAAAACATTGTTTTACATTTAATGTTACATTTAGTGTCTTGAAACTTGAAAATAATATTACTTATGGTTTATTGAAAAGTAGGGCCAAGGGCAGAATCTTAATTTGATTTTGATTTGTTTTTCCTAAAAACCAACATAAAAACCATCCTCCTCCCAAAAAAGAAAAAACCCAAACAAACAAACAAACAAACAAAGAGTGAATAGGCAGGTATAAATTACCTTTGTGCCTACAAATCCGGGTACAACACGATGTGAACACATTCACAAAAAGCCGTATGCGCAGTCAATTGTTTCAACTGCCGTAAAAGACTACGGCTTAACCCCGGCCAGGCTGAATTCATACGTTGAATATGCAGCTGCCCAACTATACACAGGGTTTATAGTAGGAGGGCACTTGGCGGGCCGGGGGAGGGGACACGAGGCACACTTTCAATTTACAAGCCCTTCTACTTTTCTTAGGGATCTGAATTCTGAGAGGCCTCCGGTGTGGGGCAGAACGTACTGCCATATGTTCTGCACCTTACTGAGTAGTGGTATAGGTGAATAGTAATAATATAGGTAAAGGTAGCTGGGTTATTTGATACCTGTGTTGATGTTGAGACCATAAGGTTGAAGTGTATGTAGTTGATGTATCTAGTGTGACTCCCTAAGTTTGCGATGTGTATCGTTGCTAGTGCAGGCTTCAATTGCAATGAGTTAAACATCCTTAATGCTATGATTAAGGCTGTTAAAATGGATTGCCACAGGGTAGGGATTGTTAGCTTTCACAGAGGAAATATGGTTGACAAAGCGGAGACACAATTTGGTCTTTGTCTCCCCTACATATTGTATACCACATCTTTTACATGAGATTACGCCAATCTATTTATGTCTGACCTTGAAGACAGATTGTTATCTTCTGCACCCCCCCCCCCCCCCGATGATATTGATGATATTTTCTCCATTTGGTGTGGCGGCCAAGATAGCCTAGATGAATTCAACTACATTAATTCATTCCATCCCACCATCAAGTTCACTGCTAACTACTCTCCTAATAGCGTGAACTTCTTAAACGTCACCATCAACAAATCTCCCCAGGGCATCTCGACTGATGTCTATTGTAAACCCACTGACACTCATCAATACCTCCTATCTGACAGCTGCCACCCCAAGCACTGCAAGGAGGCCATTGCCTGTATAGTAAAGCCCTCCGTATAAGACGTATCTGTTCCACTGATACTTTATACAGGAGACGGTCGTCTGAACTGAGGCAACACCTTGTATCTCGGGGTCATAGCAAACGAAGGGTCCAACTAGCAATCAACAGGGCCTGCTGTACCCCCGTAGCACCCTCTTGGCTACCCCAGGTAACAAGAAAACCCCTCCCAACAGAATCCCACCTATCACCCCAGATTACCCCCTGAGGCCATCCTCTACCTCTACAAATGTCAAGTCAGGCCCAAGATGGAATATTGTGCCCACATCTGGACAGGTGCCTCCAAAGCATCACTATCTGTTCTTGATAGACTGCAACACCGCATCAAGGGACTAGTTGGTGAGGAGCTTTTTCCTCCCTTCAACCTCTCTCACATCATAGGAATGTAGCCAGCCTTTCACTGTTCTACCGTTATTACTACGGGGATTGTTCTGCTGAGCTACATGAGTTGGTACCTAAGCGCAGGGATTTCTCTCGTGTTACTCGTTTTGCTAAACAAGCAGGTGAACACCCTCACTATCTTCGTCTCCCCAAAATCAAGAGTAAGTTCCATTTGAATAGCTTCTTCCCTAGAACAGCATTACAATGGAACGACCTTCCTGCTGATTGTTTTCCACCAACTTACGATCTAATTAAGTTTAAGAAAAATATCAACAAATGTAATCTTGCTTAAATGGTGGATGTTATCGCAAATGTAACCCCTTACACTCTAGTGGCTTTTTGGCCTTGTTTGGGGTGACTGACAGTAAATTAAAAAAAACAAAACATCTCATCTATTATAAATGATAATATGACTATTTAACACTCCTCCGATAGGTTACTCTCAGCCATCCCTGAGCCCCCTTTGATCACCCGGTACTTTCCGCCGCCCCCGCAACCTTGATATTTTGGTTCGGGCTAGGCTCCCTAGCACCAACAGTGACCTTAACGTTACTGACCATGAATCACCACAGGGGTGCTCTAATTGTACCCGCCCGAGATGCAAAACATGTTTGTATCTCAAACCTGCTCAGAAGGTGAAAAGCCACAGTACTGGTCTCACCTACACAATCAGAACTAAATCCCAGTGTGACACACCCAATGTTATATATGTAATCTCATGTAAAAGATGTGGTATACAATGTAGGAGAGACTTTGCCAACCATGTCTCCTCTGTAGCAACCCACTTCAACAGCTCTAATCATAGCACTAAGGTGTTGAGGCCTGCACTGGCGATGACACACTGTATAGCACTGTATACTCAGTGCTTCCCGAGTGTCTGTGGAAAAAACTTCACAGGTGACTCAGCAGGATTCAACCCAAGACTTTCTTCTTACTAGTGCAGACGTCTTAACCTGTCGACCACCAAGCTTGCCCGATGACGATTGGCTGGCTAGAATCCTATATAGCAGCGGGTGCCGTGAAATTCCATCAAACTATATATATATATATATTTATATATATATATATATATATATATATATATATATATATATATATATATGCCATCAATATATTGAAGGCCTTCTTTGACACCCCTTTGTGCCTCACTCATTGTTGCTGTGTCCCCCCCCCCCCGTTTTAATACCCTGGATCTGCCCCTGTCATGTGCAGATTTAGAACAAATAACCCCCTCCCCTCGCCTCGATCCGCCCTTGTTCTCCATATACATTTTCAACTGATTTTGGAAGGGCAGCAAAGAAAGATTGTAATAGATTAATAGGTGTGTTTAGAACAGCAGATTACATTCCTCTCTCACGTTCTGTGGGCTAGACTTATAGATTGCTGATGTAGCATTATTTACTCTCTTGGTTTATTTGCAGCTGTTTCCTGCGACCAGATAACGCGTTTTACTTTGGTCAGATTCTCATCATCGGATTGGTGCTCCTCTTCAACTTCATCATCTTCATGTTGGTAATGCGTCAGCTGATCTGTGCACGCAAGGTCATCAATAGCACCTCCGACAAGGACAGTCGCACAGAGACACTGCGCCGTCTCTAGAATGCCGTCTCCATCTCGGTCGTGCTCGGTGTGACCTGGGTCTTCGGACTTTTTTCCCTCATCGAGACAGCCAACTCTGTTTTCCAAGTCTTCTTCTGCATATTCAACTCCCTTCAGGGCCTGATGATCTTCATACTGTTCTGCCTGAGACAGAAGGAGATTCGCAAGGCTTGGATGAACTTGGTGATATGCAGAAAGGATCACACTGATCAGTATGTAATTAGCAATGCAACAAGAACAACAGACAACATTGATTCCCAAGGTACCATCCCCCTGACCCATCAAGGTACAGGTAGCACCGGTATCTTAAACATGCTATATGTTCTTTAGGGACCATGGAAAAACTAGTCAGGTATGCTACCATGATGACTCAAACAAGAGGCTGGATTCATGCATGGGTGACTTTGGGTACAATTAAGTCCTGTAGTGCACCAATGAACACAATCACCCCTTGGGGCTCTTGAAGAGGGTCTTTGGAACATGTTTTTTTTTTTTTTTTTTTTGTCTCTTTCTCTTTCTGGAGTACTTGAGTTACTTAAAAGAAAATAAACTTTATCTTTAAGTTCATTAAGATTGTTAACGGAAACTTACAATAGGAAAAGGGTATTAGTTCAAATATATTTTCATTATATACCGTAATCACAAGTGCATAATTTCGATACAATACACAGAACATTTCGTCTTTCAGTTGTTTAGGATTTCATTGTACTTTGCACTTTTTGAGATTTTTGTATATTTGTAAACACACTCGTCTATCTCTGATTTGTAGGAAATTTTGACATTATTTTGTCATCTTCATTTAAGTATATTATATTGTGAAGAAAAAAAAAGCTTTGATATTTTATGTTCATTTTTCACTGTTGGTCATCACTTATGTTGTTTTAATCACATTTCATGATTTTTTTTAATACATAACAGCAAAAGAAACGTCACCCCTAAAAATATTTATTATTTTCATTTTATAATTAATATAATTTGTTTAATGAAGATTATTATGACAATAGAGTGTAACACGAACACAATGTGGCAAATTTGGTTGACCTCAAAATTCGTCATGCATGACGTCTGAGGACACATAAGCTAAACACGTTCTCAGACTTATCAAAATTTAGGGGGTGACGTTTCTTTTACTGTTATGTATATATAGCCATAGTTCAAAATCTAATGCACTTTTAGAATATCAGTTTTGTAGATAAGTAATGCTCAGTAGAGAACAAAATCATTGTTCTAGCTGGTGGATCTTGTTGCATTGAGCCAGCCTGCACACTTTTCTATAGTTGCACATTGTTGCATTCAGCAGGGTGTCTGCGTAATGCCTGTAGGGGTTAGGTTTATAAAAGGGAAGGTACAACATCGGTAGTGTTGTCAGAACTGCTTCTATGATTATGCGTATTTTCTTTGAATCAAGATATACATTAAACAAACCAGCCTGTGAAGGTTTCAGTCAACTCAATACATAGTCTAAGTCATGAGAATTTGTTTATACAGAAAACACTTGGATCAAACATTTGCCATATGGCAATTTTTGCTAATTTGTTTTAAGTTTAAATGGGAGCCATTCAGAAAGATTGTTTTCAGGAAGATACTTTTAGAATCCTTTACAAACTAAGGTTTTTTTATTCGGATAATAATTATTGTGTAATACTTTTGTAAGCAATATATTGTACCTTCACTTTGATTGGCTTACACATTCATGAGACAATTGTCATATTACAAGCGTTTTTGTTCTAGCAAGTGCCTGTGGTTCTTACAAAGCGTCGCCACTGTGATTGGCAGTGTCAGTTTGACTGAGTTAATGTAATCACCCTTGTGTGTGTGTGTGTGTGGGTGTGTGTGTGTGTGTGTGTGTGAACGTACACACCATTCGTTGTGGGGTCCAAAACACAATAGAACAATTGGACCCCACAAGGTAACTATAGAAAATCTTGTACCCCACAGGAGAATTATAAGGAAAAGGGATAATAGAACGAACAAAGGAATACCCCACAAATCAATGTGCGTGAGGGTGTGTGTGTGTGTGTGTGTGTGAACGTGTCTAAGGTGTAAACCGAGGACATATAACAAAAGGGAACAATAGGTCCTCGGTTGGCACAAGTGTCCTCGGTTGGAAAACGTGTACAAATCTAATGGGAGAAGCCTCAAAAAGTTTAAATCCAACAACAAAGGGAACAAAAGAGGGGAACAATAGGTTGTCCTCGGTTTACAACCATATACAAGACTGTGTGTGTGTGTGTGTGTGTGTGTGTGTGAGTAGGCAGAGCATTCATTCTGTGGACCTGAGAACAAAAGATGTCCACAGAACGCCGGATATTTTTCCCTTCTGTGGACTTGCACACGTCCACAGAAGGATTTTTGACTTTAAAAGTAGAATATCTCTGAAATTAGTGATTTGTCTAGGCAGGTTCTTTGACTTAAATCGAAGGATATTATTAAAAGGGAAAAATAGAACGAAAACCGCTCTCAAAACACTCTTCTGTGTGAAATGGGAACGATTTTAAGAATTCCTATCCTTAAGTACAGGAGAACATAATTGCTTACCAGAAAGTTTTGCAAGTTTGTGTCGTGTTATCATCCAGTTTGTCATTAAAAAGTATGCAGACTTTGGCTGGTAATTTGCTCATCTTTAGCTAAGCGAATTCCTCTATGCAATGACCTCTATTTTTAATTGAATAAACAATTAGCCGTGAGTGGTTAAAGCCCTCATACATTATTGATTTTCTCGATAGACATAAATGATCACAGACATGAAACTTACTAGGTGTGAAGCTGATGATGGTATCAAATATCCCTTGAAAATATGTTTGTCTCAAGAACCTATATTGCGTGGATATCTTTTGTTCTCAGGTCCACATAGGGTACGTAACGCTTACACACACAGACAATCTTGTCTAAGGTGTAAACTGAGGACCTCCTATTGTTCCCCTCTTTTGTTCTCTTTGTTGTTGGACTTAAACTTTTTGAGGCTTCTCCCATTAGATTTGTACACATTTTTTCAACCGAGGACATTTGCTAACAATAACCGCCATCCGAGGACCCATTGTTCCCTTTTGTTATAAGTTCTCGGTTTACACCTTAGACATACTCACATCCCATACTCACACACACACACACACAGTCGTGAATCTCAAGACATCTTCCACTGTTCTTCCATTGTTTGGACTAACTTGTTGAAGCAATCTCCATTGGTTTTGTACACGCCGTTTTCTGAGGACAACGAAGAACAAAGAACTGCCGTCCGAGGACCTATTGTTCCCTCTAGTGGTAACAAATCGAGCACCTTTACCAGTCCGTTGTGCGGTCTTATGTTTTTCTTTATATTTCTTTACCAATTTGGTAGAGGAATATTACAATACATAAATCAATAAGGTAAATAATTTGTTATGATATCACTTAAAATATAGACGAGCCTAACATTTTGCTTACAGTGATTGGTTTAAATAAATTTGCATACGTAAATTATTCATTCTGCTGGAGGTTAACGAATAAACTAGCGTCTTCAGACCATACTGCTAACATTAAGGCGCTTGTGGCTTCGCCACTCACGTGCGCGTGGTCTTGTTTCGGGCGTTGTGTTCCGGGTTGCCGCGTGCGCCTTGACTAAAGGCTAGACCCACCCCCTGCTCATCTTTCACAGATTGTCCCCGAGTTGATAATTTGAACATTTTAGAGAGATCAAAAGCTCACGCACTGTGAATTTTTTTATTTGTTGTTATATATTTCTCAGTAAAGAAAAACAAACCCATAACCGATTAGTTTCGGTTGAATCTGCATTGATATGAGATAACATGCAGTTTCCTATTAGTAAAAATACTTGAACCTTTCAGGAAATAGCAACCAGGAAGCACAATCACGACAGTATCTGTACCATCAGGGTACATCACCGCAGATTGTCCATGCAGAGTTGTACATGTACATGTACAGGTTGTACTACTCCACATAACATCAAGATTTAAAATAATAAATTCAGATGAATAAGATTTCAGATGTAGGCCTATTGTAAATGTTAGTGCCTTATTAACAAATCAATTTAATTAATGATTGTTTTGCTGATATCTCAAAATACCAGATTTGATGGTTTCTTGTTATGACCAGTGTACATTTTGTGCCTGGCGTAGTTTGACCTTTGGGGCTCTTTTGTAAACATTGTGATGTCATTGGTCGCATCATCTTTAAGAATGATTGCAATGCTTTACTGCAGAACACAATATTGTGATCCGTCACTGATGGCAATATGCAGTCTAGCCATGTCAACGCATACTCTTTTGCCCAGCAAATCACCCTAGTATTCTAGGTCACGGAAAGTGTAAATAAGTCACATGGTCTATATATTAGCTGATGTAAAAACTACTTTTATAATTAATTCAACTACATTATCGAATGGCATCATAGTCTACAAGTGAAAACACTTGCCTTTCATGCAAGTGGTACCGGGATCCAGACATATTTAAGTCACATTTAAAAATCAAATTGTTTTGAAAAAATTACAAAATTTATTTAGGAGCAAAGCCTTTCTGTATCATAGTAGTTTACGGCTGTAGAGGATTTTTGTTTCAAGGAAAATATACAGAGTCCAACATTCGTTTTTAGAATACAAATGCATATACTATAGGAGAATGTACAGTGGCAATTATATACATTGCCTTCATTCTTTAAAGGACCACAGAAATAGAGACGTATTAAAATGCCATTGAGATACTAAAATATGGTATTTTATAGTAACTAATAAACTATCTAATGTGTAATTTTCGTTCACCAAACTGCTATCTTTGTCAAGAAATCGATCATTTAGTGACCTAAACTCGGTTGAAAAGATCGAAAATATCAAAATCCGAAGGTTGCAAAAAAGCACCGTTGGTTATTTTAGTCTAACGTTATAGTGAATTTTTTCATGTATGATTTGTGAATTACGCCGTATCAAGGCTGCCACTCGTGGGGAAAAATCCCTACCGTAGGGTAGGGTATTATAGTAAAGTGTAGGGAATAGGGGGGCCCTACGGGAATAATGGAAATACTGTAGGGGGGAGTAGGGGGAATCCACAAATATTGTAAAAAAATATATATATTTATGTACGTGATATAGGCCTACTGCTTTAATCATATCAGTATAACGCAGTTATTAGCCATATCGCTAGGGTGTTCTAAACTAAGTATGCGCATTTTGCCTTATTGGGATTTCAAGGACACAGACTTGAAAAGCTTTGCTTTTTCTGCCACCCCCTACCTATTACCTTGTTCTGAATGACTAGGATCAATCTTGATATTGCGTTTACATTTTTTCTTTGTTGTCATTGTTATGTATTTAAAGTTTTCATGATTGTGATGAACGTAGAAATAAATTTGAAACTTAAAACTTCTTTCGGGTCCAGTGCGTTTGTTGTCAGTCAAGAAAAAATGAAGCGCTCTCACTTGTAGTTTAAACTCTGATTGACTCCAGTTAGGGTAACACCTAACAATACGCGCACCTAATATCGAGTGTCACATACACACTACTATTGCAATACTTCAAGAATGCTGTTGCGGTTAATGTTACTCAAGCTATCTGCACACTGTACCAGGGTTGCCATTTGGCCTTTTTCATGTTCCTCCGGGAAGACTATATATTCCCTTTAATTCATTCACGAAGGCCTACACATCTGGTCATTATGCCTAGTTATTTAATTCGAAGTTAGGCCTAATTAATAACTTATTCGTAGGGGAAAACAACATTTTGTCGGGGAAAACGTTAATTAATAACTAATTCGTCCGGGAAAACGAAATTTTGTAGGGAAAAAATGATACTAAGTATGTAGGGATAATGTAGAGGAAATGCGCATGCGTGGTGGGGGAAAACAGCAAATCAAGAGTGACAGCCCTGCGCCGTATATTTATTGTTAACGATGTCCAACACCCAACATGGCGGCGCACAGATCGGACATGGCGGATCTGACTTAACGTTAGTTACTTGTCTGTTCTCACGTTTTAACGAAGCATCGCTCGTCGCTTTGGCTTGTCGTTTAAATGATTTCTTGAGTTTTCTTGAGTCTGGGTGCCTTTGACATCCCAAATTCCCCATGAAGGCTCGTTTCGAAGTCTTCAGCGGTAAAATGATCGCTACATATCACGCTGGTTGGAGACCGCCTGAACCATTTTGCCCTCGTCAACCGCACTTTGTGTCCCAATTTTTTCGTCGTGCCTCGTCTTTAGGGAACCTATGGAGGCTTACACCTTCGCTAGGAGTATTACTACAGCCTGCTACGACACATCTTGTAGGCATGATGTATATTTTCAAGGAAATTTAGGATGAAAATATGTATACACATATATTGGAGTTTTGACATAAGCGCATCGGACACGTACACACACAAACAAACAGCTGTGCATTGATAGGAAATCGTTCTTTAACTGACTTCACGGTATCACGTGATGCATTACAGCACTCAATTGCCAATAAAGTGGGGGAGGGGGGGGGGGGGGGGCTTGTGAAGTGGCATAAAAGTCTCCAAAATGAACAGATGAACAAACTTCAATTATGACAAAACTAACAAATATCTTGTTTTATTATGCAAAACACATTTATTAAGAGCCATAATGGTTTTTATTTCTGTGATCCTTTAACGCCTGGCCCTGTGCACAAAAACACCATTGAATTGACCACTGTTATAATTTTGGCTTGACAAAACAAATCGTCCATCTACTTTGTTTAGAGCGGTATAGAGCCTATTTTTAATGCGCGACGTCACTTTTCCGGGATACAATTGCATCAACAGTTGTTTGGTCGTATATAACCTATGCCGTGTGAATGCTATTTACCTCTGAAAATACATGATTAAACTCCGTTCATATACGTGTTTGTATTGCGTTTAAACTCCCTGAGTGCATCCTTTTCGATACCAGTACGTCTTGTGTATTCTGATGGGCCTAACCATAATGGCCTAATCTATCTCAATCACATTTGTTGCTTCTATGTATCAACTAGTCAGCATAATGCCGGCCATTTTGCTGTGTTTGTTTGTTTGGGTTACATCAGTTAGGGGCATATATTCACAGGAAGGTAAGCTTCATTCATACCAAATGTAAAATAACTCTCGATTGATTTTAGTTTTGTTATGTTGGTGTAGCGCTGGTATTCACAGTGAAATCCAGAGGTTGTATGTTTGAATTCAGCAGGACAAGACTTGAGACTTGACTCAATTGGGAAAGTTGTGTTGATTTGAGCATTTTCTCAAAGGAGTTATTGTCTTAAATTTATTAATTACGTTGTGATTAATCGTCCTGTTGTTGAAAAGTTGAAACATTCGTAAAGTTTTAATTCTGTTCTTTCACATGGGGCACAAGATTTATTAGTATTTTGCATCTTGAATGTGACATGGTACGTTTAAAATATAGGTATTACTTAAAGCTCGATGCTGTGTGGCCCAATTGTCCCTTCGTGAAAACGCAAATTGCTCGTTAGTACCCAATTTGCCCTTGGCCAATTAGTGTAATTACAAACCTACTGAGTTTTACACCCTGTAACTTTGTGGGATTTCAATGAAGTAAATCAGAATATCGAAAAAAAATACGATTTTTCCAGAATTGGCCCTTCGTGAAAACGGTGACGAAATTTTACAAACGATCGTTGTTTCCCGAAACGTGATAATCTGCAACGGAAATATCCGATTTGTTTGTTGCCAAATGCAGCACAATTTGTAACGGTAGGTTTAAGTCAATGACAGTACAATGCTATGTTATAATCAGCACGTACCAAAACTTTCAATGTCCATATACGTAAACACGAACACATTGTTTAATTTTGAGCTATAGAAGTCAACAAACAATTGAAAGTAACGTCACAGATTATCGACTGCAACGGAAAACCTCCTGTGGTCAATTCCATGGACCTGCTAAGCAGAAGAATTTGCTTAGTAGCTTAGTAAATTGCACATGAAATGACTGTACTTTGGCTGGTAGTCTGTTTTATGTTGCTTAGCAAAAATATTTGCTTAGCAAAATTCTCTGCTTAGCAGCTCTGTAAAATTGGCCCCAGTTCGTAGCTAGGGGGTCTGTAGTTGCTTACAGGCCTAAACATGTTGGATTTATTCATTTACAGTTCGTGGCTAGGGGGCCTGTAGTTGCTTCCAGGCCTATACATGTTGGATTTATTCATTTACAGTTCGTAGCTAGGGGGCCTGTAGTTGCTTACAGGCATATACATGTTGGATTTATTCATTTACAGTTCGTAGCTAGGGGTCCTGTAGTTGCTTATAGGCCTATACATGTTGGATTCATTCATTTACAGTTCGTAGCTAGGGGGCCTGTAGTTGCTTATAGGCCTATACATGTTGGATTTGTTCATTTACAGTTCGTGGCTAGGAGCCTGTAGTTGCTTACAGGCCTATACATGTTGGATTTATTCATTTACAGTTCGTTGCTAGGGGCCTATAGTTGGGTTCACGCCTAAACATGTTGGATTTGGTGGTTTACAGTTCGGGGCTAGGGGGCCTGTAGTTGCTTACAGGCCTATACATGTTGGATTTGTTCATTTACAGTTCGTGGCTAGGGGGCCTGTAGTTGCTTACAGGCCTATACATGTTAGATTTGTTCATTTACAGTTCGTGGCTAGGGGGCCTGTAGTTGCTTACAGGCCTATACATGTTGGATTTGTTCATTTACAGTTCGTGGCTAGGGGGCCGTTTGTTGCTTACAGGCCTATACATTTTGTATTTATTCATTTACAGTTCGTAGCTAGGGGCCTGTAGTTGCCTACAGGCCTATACATGTTGGATTTATTCATTTACAGTTCGTGGCTAGGGGGCCTGTAGTTGCTTACAGGCCTATACATGTTGGATTTATTCATTTACAGTTCGTAGCTAGGGGCCTGTAGTTGCTTACAGGCCTATACATGTTGGATTTATTCATTTACAGTTCGTGGCTAGGGGGCCTGTAGTTGCTTCCAGGCCTATACATGTTGGATTTATTCATTTACAGTTCGTGGCTAGGGGGCCTGTAGTTGCTTACAGGCCTATACATGTTGGATTTATTCATTTACAGTTCGTGGCTAGGGGTTCTGTAGTTGCTTACAGGCCTAAACATGTTGGATTTATTCATTTACAGTTCGTGGCTAGGGGGCCTGTAGTTGCTTCCAGGCCTATACATGTTGGATTTATTCATTTACAGTTCGTAGCTAGGGGGCCTGTAGTTGCTTACAGGCATATACATGTTGGATTTATTCATTTACAGTTCGTATTAGGGGCTGTAGTTGCTTCCAGGCCTATACATGTTGGATTTGTTCATTTACAGTTCGTGGCTAGGGGCCTGTAGTTGCTTCCAGGCCTGTACATGTTGGATTTGTTCATTTACAGTTCGTCGCTAGGGGCCTGTTGTTGCTTCCAGGCCTGTACATGTTGGATTTGTTCATTTACAGTTCGTGGCTAGGGGTCCTGTAGTTGCTTCCAGGCCTATACATGTTGGATTTGTTCATTTACAGTTCGTAGCTAGGGGCCTGTAGTTGCTTCCAGGCCTATACATGTTG
Organism: Zoroaster sp. YZ-2022; assembly: GCA_029582265.1. Lineage (NCBI taxonomy): Eukaryota > Metazoa > Echinodermata > Asteroidea > Forcipulatida > Zoroasteridae > Zoroaster > Zoroaster sp. YZ-2022. Next base: position 56,807,012 of record CM055818.1, read on the forward strand.
GATTTGTTCATTTACAGTTCGTGGCTAGGGGGCCTGTAGTTGCTTCCAGGCCTATACATGTTGGATTTGTTCATTTACAGTTCGTGGCTAGGGGGCCTGTAGTTGCTTCCAGGCCTGTACATGTTGGATTTGTTCATTTACAGTTCGTAGCTAGGGGCCTGTAGTTGCTTCCAGGCCTGTACATGTTGGATTTGTTCATTTACAGTTCGTAGCTAGGGGCCTGTAGTTGCTTCCAGGCCTATACATGTTGGATTTGTTCATTTACAGTTCGTGGCTAGGGGGCCTGTAGTTGCTTCCAGGCCTATACATGTTGGTTTGTTCATTTACAGTTCGTAGCTAGGGGCCTGTAGTTGCTTCCAGGCCTATACATGTTGGATTTGTTCATTTACAGTTCGTAGCTAGGGGGCCTGTAGTTGCTTCCAGGCCTGTACATGTTGGATTTGTTCATTTACAGTTCGTAAAGGGGCCTGTAGTTGCTTCCAGGCCTATACATGTTGGATTTGTTCATTTACAGTTCGTGGCTAGGGGCCTGTAGTTGCTTCCAGGCCTATACATGTTGGATTTGTTCATTTACAGTTCGTGGCTAGGGGCCTGTAGTTGCTTCCAGGCCTGTACATGTTGGATTTGTTCATTTACAGTTCGTGGCTAGGGGCCTGTAGTTGCTTCAGGCCTGTACATGTTGGATTTGTTCATTTACAGTTCGTGGCTAGGGGCCTGTAGTTGCTTCCAGGCCTGTACATGTTGGATTTGTTCATTTACAGTTCGTAGCTAGGGGCCTGTAGTTGCTTCCAGGCCTATACATGTTGGATTTGTTCATTTACAGTTCGTAGCTAGGGGCCTGTAGTTGCTTCCAGGCCTATACATGTTGGATTTGTTCATTTACAGTTCGTGGCTAGGGGCCTGTAGTTGCTTCCAGGCCTATACATGTTGGATTTGTTCATTTACAGTTCAGGCTAGGGGCCTGTAGTTGCTTCCAGGCCTATACATGTTGGATTTGTTCATTTACAGTTCGTGGCTAGGGGCCTGTAGTTGCTTCCAGGCCTATACATGTTGGATTTGTTCATTTACAGTTCGTGGCTAGGGGCCTGTAGTTGCTTCCAGGCCTATACATGTTGGATTTGTTCATTTACAGTTCGTGGCTAGGGGCCTGTAGTTTGCTTCCAGGCCTATACATGTTGGATTTGTTCATTTACAGTTCGTGGCTAGGGGCCTGTAGTTGCCCAGGCCTATACACATGTTGGATTTGTTCATTTACAGTGCGTAGCGAGGGGCCTGTAGTTGCTTCCAGGCCTGTACATGTTGGATTGTTCATTTACAGTTCGTGGCTAGGGGGCCTGTAGTTGCTTCCAGGCCTATACATGTTGGATTTGTTCATTTACAGTTAGTAGCTAGGGGCCTGTAGTTGCTTCCAGGCCTATACATGTTGGATTTGTTCATTTACAGTTCTAGCTAGGGGCCTGTAGTTGCTTCCAGGCCTATACATGTTGGATTTATTCATTTACAGTTCGTAGCTAGGGGCCTGTAGTTGCTTCCAGGCCTATACATGTTGGATTTATTCATTTACAGTTCGTAGCTAGGGGGCCTGTAGTTGCTTCCAGGCCTATACATGTTGGATTTATTCATTTACAGTTCGTAGCTAGGGGCCTGTAGTTGCTTCCAGGCCTATACATGTTGGATTTGTTCATTTACAGTTCGTGGCTAGGGGGCCTGTAGTTGCTTCCAGGCCTATACATGTTGGATTTGTTCATTTACAGTTCGTAGCTAGGGGCCTGTAGTTGCTTCCAGGCCTATACATGTTGGATTTGTTCATTTACAGTTCGTGGCTAGGGGGCCTGTAGTTGCTTCCAGGCCTATACATGTTGGATTTGTTCATTTACAGTTCGTGGCTAGGGGGCCTGTAGTTGCTTCCAGGCCTATACATGTTGGATTTGTTCATTTACAGTTCGTGGCTAGGGGGCCTGTAGTTGCTTCCAGGCCTGTACATGTTGGATTTGTTCATTTACAGTTCGTGGCTAGGGGGCCTGTAGTTGCTTCCAGGCCTGTACATGTTGGATTTGTTCATTTACAGTTCGTGGCTAGGGGGCCTGTAGTTGCTTCCCGCCCTATACATGTTGGTTATGTTCATTTACAGTTCTTGGACTGGGGTCCTGTAGTTGCTTCCAGGCCTATACATGTTGGATTTGTTCATTTACAGTTCGTGGCTAGGGGCCTGTAGTTGCTTCCAGGCCTATACATGTTGGATTTGTTCATTTACAGTTCGTGGCTAGGGGCCTGTAGTTGCTTCCAGGCCTATACATGTTGGATTTGTTCATTTACAGTTCGTGGCTAGGGGCCTGTAGTTGCTTCCAGGCCTGTACATGTTGGATTTGTTCATTTACAGTTCGTGGCTAGGGGCCTGTAGTTGCTTCCAGGCCTGTACATGTTGGATTTGTTCATTTACAGTTCGTGGCTAGGGGGCCTGTAGTTGCTTCCAGGCCTGTACATGTTGGATTTGTTAATTTACAGTTCTAGGCTATGGTGCCTGTAGTTGCTTCCATGCCTGTACATGTGTGATTTGTTCATTTACAGTTCGTGGCTAGGGGCCTGTAGTTGCTTCCAGGCCTGTACATGTTGGATTTGTTCATTTACAGTTCGTGGCTAGGGGCCTGTAGTTGCGTCCCGGCCTGTACATGTTGGATTTGTTCATTTACAGTTCGTGGCTTGGGGGCCTGTAGTTGCTTCCAGGCCTGTACATGTTGGATTTGTTCATTTACAGTTCGTGGCTAGGGGCCTGTAGTTGCTTCCAGGCCTGTACATGTTGGATTTGTTCATTTACAGTACGTCGCCAGTGGGCCTGTAGTTGCTTCCAGGCCTGTACATGTTGGATTTGTTCATTTACAGTTCGTGGCTAGGGGCCTGTAGTTGCTTCCAGGCCTTTACATGTTGGATTTGTTCATTTACAGGTCGTGGCTAGGGGCCTGTAGTTGCTTCCAGGCCTGTACATGTTGGATTTGTTCATTTACAGTTCGTGGCTAGGGGCCTGTAGTTTGCTTCCAGGCCTATACATGTTGGATTTGTTCATTTACAGTTCGTGGCTAGGGGCCTGTAGTTGCTTCCAGGCCTGTACATGTTGGATTTGTTCATTTACAGTTCGTGGCTAGGGGCCTGTAGTTTGCTTCCAGGCCTATACATGTTGGATTTGTTCATTTACAGTTCGTGGCTAGGGGCCTGTAGTTGCTTCCAGGCCTATACATGTTGGATTTGTTCATTTACAGTTCGTGGCTAGGGGCCTGTCTTTGCTTCCAGGCCTGTACATGTTGGATTTGTTCATTTACAGTTCGTGGCTAGGGGCCTGTAGTTGCTTCCAGGCCTATACATGTTGGATTTGTTCATTTACAGTTCGTGGCTAGGGGGCCTGTCTTTGCTTCCAGGCCTATACATGTTGGATTTGTTCATTTACAGTTCGTGGCTAGGGGGCCTGTAGTTGCTTCCAGGCCTATACATGTTGATTGTTCATTTACAGTTCGTGGCTAGGGGCCTGTAGTTGCTTCCAGGCCTATACATGTTGGATTTGTTCATTTACAGTTCGTGGCTAGCGGGCCTGTAGTTGCTTCCAGGCCTATACATGTTGGATTTGTTCATTTACAGTTCGTGGCTAGGGGGCCTGTAGTTGCTTCCAGGCCTATACATGTTGGATTTGTTCATTTACAGTTCGTGGCTAGGGGGCCTGTAGTTGCTTCCAGGCCTATACATGTTGGATTTGTTCATTTACAGTTCGTGGCTAGGGGGCCTGTAGTTGCTTCCAGGCCTATACATGTTGGATTTGTTCATTTACAGTTCGTGGATAGCGGGCCTCTAGTTGCTTCCAGGCCTATACATGTTGGATTTGTTCATTTACAGTTCGTGGCTGGGGGCCTGTAGTTGCTTCCAGGCCTGTACATGTTGGATTTGTTCATTTACAGTTCGTGGCTAGGGGGCCTGTAGTTGCTTCCAGGCCTGTACATGTTGGATTTGTTCATTTACAGTTCGTGGCTAGGGGGCCTGTAGTTGCTTCCAGGCCTGTACATGTTGGATTTGTTCATTTACAGTTCGTGGCTAGGGGGCCTGTAGTTGCTTCCAGGCCTGTACATGTTGGATTTGTTCATTTACAGTTCGTGGCTAGGGGGCCTGTAGTTGCTTCCAGGCCTGTACATGTTGGATTTGTTCATTTACAGTTCGTGGCTTGGGGCCTGTAGTTGCTTCCAGGCCTGTACATGTTGGATTTGTTCATTTACAGTTCGTGGCTAGGGGGCCTGTAGTTGCTTCCAGGCCTGTACATGTTGGATTTGTTCATTTACAGTTCGTGGCTATGGGCCCTGTAGTTGCTTCCAGGCCTGTACATGTTGGATTTGTTCATTTACAGTTCGTGGCTAGGGGGCCTGTAGTTGCTTCCAGGCCTGTACATGTTGGATTTGTTCATTTACAGTTCGTGGCTAGGGGGCCTGTCTTTGCTTCCAGGCCTGTACATGTTGGATTTGTTCATTTACAGTTCGTGGCTAGGGGGCCTGTAGTTGCTTCCAGGCCTATACATGTTGGATTTGTTCATTTACAGTTCGTGGCTAGGGGGCCTGTCTTTGCTTCCAGGCCTATACATGTTGGATTTGTTCATTTACAGTTCGTGGCTAGGGGGCCTGTCTTTGCTTCCAGGCCTATACATGTTGGAGTTGTTCATTTACAGTTCGTGGCTAGGGGGCCTGTAGTTGCTTCCAGGCCTATACATGTTGGATTTGTTCATTTACAGTTCGTGGCTAGGGGGCCTGTCTTTGCTTCCAGGCCTATACATGTTGGATTTGTTCATTTACAGTTCGTGGCTAGGGGGCCTGTAGTTGCTTCCAGGCCTGTACATGTTGGATTTGTTCATTTACAGTTCGTGGCTAGGGGGCCTGTAGTTGCTTCCAGGCCTGTGCATGTTGGATTTGTTCATTTACAGTTCGTGGCTAGGGGGCCTGTAGTTGCTTCCAGGCCTGTACATGTTGGATTTGTTCATTTACAGTTCGTGGCTAGGGGGCCTGTCTTTGCTTCCAGGCCTGTACATGTTGGATTTGTTCATTTACAGTTCGTGGCTAGGGGGACTCTAGTTGCTTCCAGGCCTATACATGTTGGATTTGTTCATTTACAGTTCGTGGCTAGGGGGCCTGTAGTTGCTTCCAGGCCTATACATGTTGGATTTGTTCATTTACAGTTCGTGGCTAGGGGGCCTGTCTTTGCTTCCAGGCCTATACATGTTGGATTTGTTCATTTACAGTTCGTGGCTAGGGGGCCTGTAGTTGCTTCCAGGCCTATACATGTTGGATTTGTTCATTTACAGTTCGTGGCTAGGGGGCCTGTAGTTGCTTCCAGGCCTATACATGTTGGATTTGTTCATTTACAGTTCGTGGCTAGCGGGCCTGTAGTTGCTTCCAGGCCTATACATGTTGGATTTGTTCATTTACAGTTCGTGGGCTAGGGGCCTGTAGTTGCTTCCAGGCCTATACATGTTGGATTTGTTCATTTACAGTTCGTGGCTAGGGGCCTGTCTTTGCTTCCAGGCCTATACATGTTGGATTTATTCATTTACAGTTCGTAAAGGGGGCCTGTAGTTGCTTCCAGGCCTATACATGTTGGATTTGTTCATTTACAGTTCGTGGCTAGGGGGCCTGTAGTTGCTTCCAGGCCTATACATGTTGGATTTGTTCATTTACAGTTCGTGGCTAGGGGGCCTGTAGTTGCTTCCAGGCCTATACATGTTGGATTTGTTCATTTACAGTTCGTGGCTAGGGGGCCTGTAGTTGCTTCCAGGCCTGTCAATGTTGGATTTGTTCATTTACAGTTCGTGGCTAGGGGCCTGTAGTTGCTTCCAGGCCTGTACATGTTGGATTTGTTCATTTACAGTTCGTGGCTAGGGGGGCCTGTAGTTGCTTCCAGGCCTGTGCATGTTGGATTTGTTCATTTACAGTTCGTGGCTAGGGGGCCTGTAGTTGCTTCCAGGCCTGTGCATGTTGGATTTGTTCATTTACAGTTCGTGGCTAGGGGGCCTGTAGTTGCTTCCAGGCCTGTGCATGTTGGATTTGTTCATTTACAGTTCGTGGCTAGGGGGCCTGTAGTTGCTTCCAGGCCTGTGCATGTTGGATTTGTTCATTTACAGTTCGTGGCTAGGGGGCCTGTAGTTGCTTCCAGGCCTGTGCATGTTGGATTTGTTCATTTACAGTTCGTGGCTAGGGGGCCTGTAGTTGCTTCCAGGCCTGTGCATGTTGGATTTGTTCATTTACAGTTCGTGGCTAGGGGGCCTGTAGTTGCTTCCAGGCCTGTGCATGTTGGATTTGTTCATTTACAGTTCGTGGCTAGGGGGCCTGTAGTTGCTTCCAGGCCTGTACATGTTGGATTTGTTCATTTACAGTTCGTGGCTAGGGGGCCTGTAGTTGCTTCCAGGCCTGTACATGTTGGATTTGTTCATTTACAGTTCGTGGCTAGGGGGCCTGTCTTTGCTTCCAGGCCTGTACATGTTGGATTTGTTCATTTACAGTTCGTGGCTAGGGGGCCTGTAGTTGCTTCCAGGCCTATACATGTTGGATTTGTTCATTTACAGTTCGTGGCTAGGGGGCCTGTCTTTGCTTCCAGGCCTATACATGTTGGATTTGTTCATTTACAGTTCGTGGCTAGGGGGCCTGTCTTTGCTTCCAGGCCTATACATGTTGGAGTTGTTCATTTACAGTTCGTGGCTAGGGGGCCTGTAGTTGCTTCCAGGCCTATACATGTTGGATTTGTTCATTTACAGTTCGTGGCTAGGGGGCCTGTAGTTGCTTCCAGGCCTATACATGTTGGATTTGTTCATTTACAGTTCGTGGCTAGGGGCCTGTAGTTGCTTCCAGGCCTATACATGTTGGATTTGTTCATTTACAGTTCGTTAGGGGGCCTGTAGTTGCTTCCAGGCCTATACATGTTGTTCATTTACAGTTCGTGGCTAGGGGGCCTGTCTTTGCTTCCAGGCCTATACATGTTGGATTTGTTCATTTACAGTTCGTGGCTAGGGGGACTGTAGTTGCTTCCAGGCCTATACATGTTGGATTTGTTCATTTACAGTTCGTGGCTAGGGGCCTGTAGTTGCTTCCAGGCCTATACATGTTGGATTTGTTCATTTACAGTTCGTGGCTAGGGGCCTGTAGTTGCTTCCAGGCCTGTACATGTTGGATTTGTTCATTTACAGTTCGTGGCTAGGGGGCCTGTAGTTGCTTCCAGGCCTGTACATGTTGGATTTGTTCATTTACAGTTCGTGGCTAGGGGGCCTGTAGTTGCTTCCAGGCCTGTACATGTTGGATTTGTTCATTTACAGTTCGTGGCTAGGGGCCTGTAGTTGCTTCCAGGCCTGTACATGTTGGATTTGTTCATTTACAGTTCGTGGCTAGGGGGCCTGTAGTTGCTTCCAGGCCTGTACATGTTGGATTTGTTCATTTACAGTTCGTGGCTTTGGGGCCTGTAGTTGCTTCCAGGCCTGTACATGTTGGATTGGTTCATTTACAGTTCGTGGCTAGGGGCCTGTAGTTGCTTCCAGGCCTGTACATGTTGGATTTGTTCATTTACAGTTCAGGCTAGGGGCCTGTAGTTGCTTCCAGGCCTGTGCATGTTGGATTTGTTCATTTACAGTTCGTGGCTAGGGGGCCTGTCTTTGCTTCCAGGCCTGTACATGTTGGATTTGTTCATTTACAGTTCGTGGCTAGGGGGACTGTAGTTGCTTCCAGGCCTATACATGTTGGATTTGTTCATTTACAGTTCGTGGCTAGGGGGCCTGTCTTTGCTTCCAGGCCTATACATGTTGGATTTGTTCATTTACAGTTCGTGGCTAGGGGGCCTGTCTTTGCTTCCAGGCCTATACATGTTGGATTTGTTCATTTACAGTTCGTGGCTAGGGGGCCTGTAGTTGCTTCCAGGCCTATACATGTTGGATTTGTTCATTTACAGTTCGTGGCTAGGGGGCCTGTAGTTGCTTCCAGGCCTATACATGTTGGATTTGTTCATTTACAGTTCGTGGCTAGGGGGCCTGTCTTTGCTTCCAGGCCTATACATGTTGGATTTGTTCATTTACAGTTCGTGGCTAGGGGGCCTGTCTTTGCTTCCAGGCCTATACATGTTGGATTTGTTCATTTACAGTTCGTGGCTAGGGGGCCTGTAGTTGCTTCCAGGCCTATACATGTTGGATTTGTTCATTTACAGTTCGTGGCTAGGGGCCTGTAGTTGCTTCCAGGCCTATACATGTTGGATTTGTTCATTTACAGTTCATGGCTAGGGGCCTGTAGTTGCTTCCAGGCCTATACATGTTGGATTTGTTCATTTACAGTTCGTGGCTAGGGGCCTGTAGTTGCTTCCAGGCCTGTACATGTTGGATTTGTTCATTTACAGTTCGTGGCTAGGGGTCCTGTAGTTGCTTCCAGGCCTGTACATGTTGGATTTGTTCATTTACAGTTCGTGGCTAGGGGGCCTGTAGTTGCTTCCAGGCCTGTACATGTTGGATTTGTTCATTTACAGTTCGTGGCTAGGGGGCCTGTAGTTGCTTCCAGGCCTGTACATGTTGGATTTGTTCATTTACAGTTCGTGGCTGGGGGTCCTGTAGTTGCTTCCAGGCCTGTACATGTTGGATTTGTTCATTTACAGTTCGTGGCTAGGGGCCTGTAGTTGCTTCCAGGCCTGTACATGTTGGATTTGTTCATTTACAGTTCGTGGCTAGGGGCCTGTAGTTGCTTCCAGGCCTGTACATGTTGGATTTGTTCATTTACAGTTCGTGGCTAGGGGCCTGTCTTTGCTTCCAGGCCTGTACATGTTGGATTTGTTCATTTACAGTTCGTGGCTAGGGGCCTGTAGTTGCTTCCAGGCCTGTACATGTTGGATTTGTTCATTTACAGTTCGTGGCTAGGGGCCTGTAGTTGCTTCCAGGCCTATACATGTTGGATTTGTTCATTTACAGTTCGTGGCTAGGGGCCTGTCTTTGCTTCCAGGCCTATACATGTTGGATTTGTTCATATACAGTTCGTGGCTAGGGGCCTGTAGTTGCTTCCAGGCCTATACATGTTGGATTTGTTCATTTACAGTTCGTGGCTAGGGGCCTGTAGTTGCTTCCAGGCCTATACATGTTGGATTTGTTCATTTACAGTTCGTGGCTAGGGGCCTGTAGTTGCTTCCAGGCCTATACATGTTGGATTTGTTCATTTACAGTTCGTGGCTAGGGGCCTGTCTTTGCTTCCAGGCCTATACATGTTGGATTTGTTCATTTACAGTTCGTGGCTAGGGGCCTGTAGTTGCTTCCAGGCCTATACATGTTGGATTTGTTCATTTACAGTTCGTGGCTAGGGGCCTGTAGTTGCTTCCAGGCCTATACATGTTGGATTTGTTCATTTACAGTTCGTGGCTAGGGGCCTGTAGTTGCTTCCAGGCCTGTACATGTTGGATTTGTTCATTTACAGTTCGTGGCTAGGGGCCTGTAGTTGCTTCCAGGCCTGTACATGTTGGATTTGTTCATTTACAGTTCGTGGCTAGGGGCCTGTAGTTGCTTCCAGGCCTGTACATGTTGGATTTGTTCATTTACAGTTCGTGGCTAGGGGGCCTGTAGTTGCTTCCAGGCCTGTACATGTTGGATTTGTTCATTTACAGTTCGTGGCTGGGGGCCTGTAGTTGCTTCCAGGCCTGTACATGTTGGATTTGTTCATTTACAGTTCGTGGCTAGGGGGCCTGTAGTTGCTTCCAGGCCTGTACATGTTGGATTTGTTCATTTACAGTTCGTGGCTAGGGGCCTGTAGTTGCTTCCAGGCCTGTACATGTTGGATTTGTTCATTTACAGTTCAGTGGCTAGGGGCCTGTAGTTGCTTCCAGGCCTGTACATGTTGGATTTGTTCATTTACAGTTCGTGGCTAGGGGGCCTGTAGTTGCTTCCAGGCCTGTACATGTTGGATTTGTTCATTTACAGTTCGTGGCTAGGGGCCTGTAGTTGCTTCCAGGCCTGTACATGTTGGATTTGTTCATTTACAGTTCGTGGCTAGGGGGCCTGTAGTTGCTTCCAGGCCTGTACATGTTGGATTTGTTCATTTACAGTTCGTGGCTAGGGGGCCTGTAGTTGCTTCCAGGCCTGTACATGTTGGATTTGTTCATTTACAGTTCGTGGCTAGGGGGCCTGTCTTTGCTTCCAGGCCTGTACATGTTGGATTTGTTCATTTACAGTTCGTGGCTAGGGGGCCTGTAGTTGCTTCCAGGCCTGTACATGTTGGATTTGTTCATTTACAGTTCGTGGCTAGGGGGCCTGTAGTTGCTTCCAGGCCTATACATGTTGGATTTGTTCATTTACAGTTCGTGGCTAGGGGGCCTGTCTTTGCTTCCAGGCCTATACATGTTGGATTTGTTCATTTACAGTTCGTGGCTAGGGGGCCTGTAGTTGCTTCCAGGCCTATACATGTTGGATTTGTTCATTTACAGTTCGTGGCTAGGGGGCCTGTAGTTGCTTCCAGGCCTATACATGTTGGATTTGTTCATTTACAGTTCGTGGCTAGGGGGCCTGTAGTTGCTTCCAGGCCTATACATGTTGGATTTGTTCATTTACAGTTCGTGGCTAGGGGGCCTGTCTTTGCTTCCAGGCCTATACATGTTGGATTTGTTCATTTACAGTTCGTGGCTAGGGGGCCTGTCTTTGCTTCCAGGCCTATACATGTTGGATTTGTTCATTTACAGTTCGTGGCTAGGGGGCCTGTAGTTGCTTCCAGGCCTATACATGTTGGATTTGTTCATTTACAGTTCGTGGCTAGGGGGCCTGTAGTTGCTTCCAGGCCTGTACATGTTGGATTTGTTCATTTACAGTTCGTGGCTAGGGGCCTGTAGTTGCTTCCAGGCCTGTACATGTTGGATTTGTTCATTTACAGTTCGTGGCTAGGGGGCCTGTAGTTGCTTCCAGGCCTGTACATGTTGGATTTGTTCATTTACAGTTCGTGGCTAGGGGGCCTGTAGTTGCTTCCAGGCCTGTACATGTTGGATTTGTTCATTTACAGTTCGTGGCTAGGGGGCCTGTAGTTGCTTCCAGGCCTGTACATGTTGGATTTGTTCATTTAGCTCAAAATCGGGCATTGCTAAAGCACTAGCGAAAGCACAAACATCGCGCTCCCAACCACGTCCCTGGTGTCAACCTCGTTTTCACAACTAGACCCTGTGGGAAAAGTGCTTTCCGCAACGCTGATTGGATTCTTACAAAAATACGCAAAAAGGAAACAAGGAAACAAAATATTATTCAAACTATAATGCCTATATGAATTTGTTTTAACCATCAAAGGTTTGGATGTGGAGTACGGTTTAGTGGTCGATATGTTTAGTGAGTTGGATTTGTGTGCTGATGGCTGATGTGGGTTCGAATCCTGAATCCTTGCTTATTTTGTCCAGCAAGACACTTTACCATAATTGCTTCTCTCCACTCAGGAGTAAAATGGGTACCTGTGAGGGCAGAATTGGTTGAGCTGTATATCTGCAATTGAGCTGCCTCTTTATGTTTCTTTTTCAGAAGGGGCGTGATCAATATGCTAATTAGGCTTACCAATGTATAACCAGTGCTGTGTGAAATGTAATTTCTTGTGTCAGAGATTGCTTTCACGTGGTGTCACCTAATTCTAAAGATATTTTTTGGGTAAAATTATAATTTTTCCCCGAAGTTTTATGTGGGCATCGTCTTGGAATGGAAAGTGGCATCATTCCCGACTCCAGCATAACGGCATCGAGTTCAGACGAGGGTTTATTTTACTTCGGAGTATGTCGGCCGGAACATGGTCGCCTGAACGGCAGGTCCGGCTGGTGTCCTGCTTTTTGCAACCAAGAGATTTCGTGGTTTCAGGTTGACTTATCGGAACAGATACAGGTGGAAGGCGTCATCACACAGGGCAACAATAAGTCGTTTGATGCATATGTGGAAAAGTATTTTGTGCAGTATAGCGATGACGAAGTCACCTGGCAAAATGTGACCGAGACGTCTTCGGGTGCAGCCAAGGTAAGAGTAGTTAATGTGGTTCTTACAAGCTTTCATATTCCAAATGGATCACAGTTTCAGTTTAATTGACCCCATTTTTCTAAGAAAAAAATAAAAACTATTTACCCTTTGTTACACTGGTCAACTTAGGACATTGTTTTTTCCAGTGTAGCTTTGCCCAAATGAAAAAAACGTCTTTCATGATGTTGGCCGTCCCCACCTTACTAGAATATGTTTTTGTAAAGTAATTTTCTTGAAAATGTTCAATAACGTTTGTGCGGGGTTTAAAGAGACATTCTAACGCAATCTTTGTTGTAGAGATTACCCAACTTTTCAATAAATAAGGTCCTCAGGAATCTGAATAAAATAGTCATGTTTACTTAAACTCACGATGAAATATTGTACAACTAATTTATCTAAACCTTTTATCGAAATGGGAAAAGCCCGTTTGCTTATATTGCGGCAGCATATACGATGTGGAGGGAAAAACTAATAACTGAGATTCTGTGCACATGTATGTTCCACACGTACATGTACAATACTCGTTGGACACGAACAAACTTTCATGATTTTCAATCAATGTGGCGAATTTGACCATTAATGTGATTGCTAATCATGTCTGATTACCAGGAAGGCGATTTTCAAAGTTTGTTTTTGATTTCATTTAATTAACATGTTCAAAAGTCTTTTGACTTAATCATAAGTCCACTTTTCCTAATTGTTATGAAATATTTAAATTTTATATTTTTTATGAAAGAAATTATCATAATTATCATAATTCCTCAAACATTACAAATGACTTTTTTCGCTAAAAAATCATTATAATGTCCACTTATGATTAAGTCAAATTACTTTTTAACGTGTTTTATTAGTGACCTTTTTTCAGGACGGCTTTTATTTGGGGGCGTGATTCAGTCCAACAAACGTAAACTTAGTGACATGACCTGGCGGCCTGGACCAGATCCACGCAAGGCATGTACCACATACGATCGGTCGTAACGACAGCATTGGACTGTTGGTCGTATTCATGTTCAACTAAAGCAAGGCAAAGGAACATTATGTCCTAGGATTTTGGAATTTCAAGTGACACATCAAAACTCCAGTAATTTTGACGCCAGTGAAGTCAGCTTTGTAGTGCTGTGTAACTTCTTTACACTTCTCAGTATAGAAAATGAGCGCTGCATATTCTAAACCAATCTGTCAGCTTGAAGTTAGACCGAGTTGTATACGAAGCGAACTCACCCTCGTCAGGTCGCTGCATTATTTTGATGAAAATCAGTGAAATTCATATTTCTTGGAATTCAGCCTCCAACAACACACAGTATGAGCATGGTTCTGGTCTGTGACCGTCTGTCAATCATCATGACCAAAATCCAAAACACAATTTATTTGAAAATGTTCATCAGGAACAAATCTTCGCCAACTATACAAAACGCGTAAAATACATTATGCAGCTACCCACGGACGCGTTACATAACGATTTGCATACACGAATTGGCTGAAAAAGCCGCGAAGACAGGTGCATTTACAGGCATGTTTTTTGTTTTGTTTTTGATTTTTAGTCAAATGTTATTTTAATCGTATCATGGGTGTCTAATAAGTCATGAAAAGTTAGAATATCTCTTCAAACATGATGCCACAGTGTGTGGTTGAAGTTTCCTTATTTGCGGGAAAATTAACTCTCTGGGTTATGTCTTCTGTGAATACATGTACGATCGTTACTCGGGTGACACCATGTAATGATCTCTTGTTGGTAGAAGTGATGGCTCTGAGAAGAGCCGGTTGGTTTGAAACACACAGTAAGGTGATCGTCCTCACTCGATCTACTTAGTTGGACCTGACATGATTCAATACAACCATTGGTAATTACCACAATATCAAATTAACAATTTAATAAGCTTACGTTGTGTAATGTTGGTACAAGTATCAATCATCATGAAAAATGTTTTCGTATGAAGTGCTTTCAACTTAATAACGAAAACAAAAATTGCTATGTCGAACAAAATATGTTGTCTTGCAGTTTTTAAAACGTAAAGACAAACAAAAACAATAGTTTTCACAAGAACGTGAGTACCTATTGTGACGAATTTTTCATAGATTGTGGGTTTATGATATATTTCATGAAAAATAAAGGATTGAAATGAATGCACGTTTAAATAAAATCTAACAAATGGTCTAAAAATGAAAAGGATTGGAAATGAAAATATTCCCTGACTGACCGTTTTCCCAAACGACATTGCAGAGAGAGAAAGGTTTTTTATTTATGAGAAAAGGGGAAAAATAAAACCTACCTAATCCTGATTTTCTGTTTTTTTTTAGGTTAAATGTTTTTGTTTACATGGCCTGTTTAATTTGGTTGTCTAATATAATGTCTGAATTTATATTCTTCACAGTTTTCTTGAAAACTATGTTTTTGTTTTTTGTTTTTGGTTCACATTGCCTGCATAATTCACCTCTATTTATTTTATTATTCACAGTTATTCACTGGTAATAACGACACGAGAACTCCGGTCACCAACATGTTCAACCCTCCAATTCGAGCACGTTACATCCGTATCAGACCGACTGAATTCAGTATTTTGCCATCGTTGCGTGTAGAACTCATAGGCTGTAAAGGTATGCTATAATACAGGTTTTCCCGGCCAATTGCAACAAAAAATCATTCAATTTCATCAACACGCTTTCAAATTCACGCGATTTTGATAATTCAATCCAACTAGGGTTTCTCTTTCGATATTATTGCATTCAATTTCGTTTTCGTGCACACATGATTTCTTTCTTTTCATTCTATTTCGTTTATAGGCATTCAAAACCACAAGATCACCATTCTTATGTTGAATATCTACTACATTTTCGCAATAATGAGTCGGACATAATGGTACTTGCGGACATTATGGTCCGGAACAAGCGTACCTTTCTGTATGGTTAACGGTTAACAGCGCTATGAAACAGTAAGCAAAACATTCGGCCCTGTGTGTCCATACGCATTCCTTTTACTATCGTACTTCTGGTTTAAAGCTAGTATTCCGTCGTGTGTAATTTGTATTTTAACCTAAATTCCTTGATTTTCAATAAGATTTGAGTCTTTACAACACGTACCTAAAATTAAAGGGAAGTCCCGAGGTAAATAAATGACTACTAAAGACAAGAAACTCACAAACAAGTCTGTCAAATTTGCTGATGATCCACGCAGGTATAACGTTAAAGCGGACTTGCTGGTGGTAAGTTGTTGGTCACTAAAAAAATGGGCAACAAACAATGCATTTTCTTGTAAGGCAGCTGGCAAAAGACCTCGGCTAATCAGGAATCTCGCATTTTCAACCTTGTCCAAACCACATTTTGACCCACAGAAACATAGCTCGGGACCAAGAAACAACCTCGTCTATATAAACCAGAATCTTGTTATACCGAGCTCGTATTAATGAGAATCCACTTTATGTGTAAGTTTCTGTATATGAGGGAAGATGACAAGTTATTCCTTGCATTCATGGTGTGTATAGTCTGTGTGTAATATTGATGACATTCGTATAACTAACTGTCCAAATTGATAAATAAATTGATGGTAAAACACGGGCGAGACATTGCTATACCTTAACTTAAGCCTACACCTTAAATAATTGATTATCAGTAACATGCTTGCAGTTATGCGCATGCTCTAAGAAACATAATAAATATATGATTATCAGCAACATGCTTGCAGTTATGCGCATGCTCTAAGAAACATAATAATTATATGATCATCAGCAACATGCTTGCATGTACGCGCATGCTCTAAGAAACATAATATATGATTATCAGTAAACATGCTTGCATGTACGCGCATGCTCTAAGAAACATAATATATGATTATCAGCAACATACTTGCATGTACGCACATGCTCTAAGAAACATAATATATGATTATCAGCAACATGCTTGCATGTACGCACATGCTCTAAGAAACATAATATATGATTATCAGCAACATGCTAGCATGTACGCGCATGCTCTAAGAAACATAATATATGATTATCAGCAACATGCTAGCATGTACGCACATGCTCTAAGAAACATAATATATGATTATCAGCAACATACTTGCATGTACGCACATGCTCTAAGAAACATAATATATGATTATCAGCAACATGCTTGCATGTACGCACATGCTCTAGAAACATAATATATGATTATCAGCAACATGCTAGCATGTACGCGCATGCTCTAAGAAACATAATATATGATTATCAGCAACATGCTAGCATGTACGCACATGCTCTAAGAAACATAATATATGATTATCAGCAACATACTTGCATGTACGCACATGCTCTAAGAAACATAATATATGATTATCAGCAACATGCTTGCATGTACGCACATGCTCTAAGAAACATAATATATGATTATCAGCAACATGCTAGCATGTACGCGCATGCTATAAGAAACATAATATATGATTATCAGCAACATCCTTGCATGTACGCGCATGCTCTAAGAAACATAATATATGATTATCAGCAACATGCTTGCATGTATGCGCATGCTCTAAGAAACATAATATATGATTATCAGCAACATACTTGCATGTACGCGCATGCTATAAGAAACATAATATATGATTATCAGCAACATGCTTGCATGTACGCGCATGCTCTAAGAAACATAATATATGATTATCAGCAACATGCTAGCATGTATGCGCATGCTCTAAGAAACATAATATATGATTATCAGCAACATGCTTGCAGTTATGCGCATGCTCTAAGAAACATAATATATGATTATCAGCAACATACTTGCATGTACGCGCATGCTCTAAGAAACATAATATATGATTATCAGCAACATGCTTGCAGTTATGCGCATGCTCTAAGAAACATAATATATGATTATCAGCAACATGCTTGCAGTTATGCGCATGCTCTAAGAAACATAATATATGATTATCAGCAACATACTTGCATGTACGCACATGCTCTAAGAAACATAATATATGATTATCAGCAACATGCTTGCATGTACGCGCATGCTCTAAGAAACATAATATATGATTACCAGTAACATGCTTGCCGTTATACGCATGCTCTAAGAAACATAATATATGGTTACCAGTAACATGCTTGCATGTACGCGGATGCTCTAAGAAACATAATATATGATTACCAGTAACATGCTTGCCGTTATACGCATGCTCTAAGAAACATAATATATGGTTACCAGTAACATGCTTGCCGTTATACGCATGCTTTAAGAAACATCATATATGATTACCAGTAACATGCTTGCCGTTATACGCATGCTCTAAGAAACATAATATATGATTACCAGTAACATGCTTGCCGTTATACGCATGCTCTAAGAAACATAATATATGATTACCAGTAACATGCTTGCCGTTATACGCATGCTCTAAGAAACATAATATATGATTACCAGTAACATGCTTGCCGTTATACGCATGCTCTAAGAAACATAATATATGATTACCAGTAACATGCTTGCATGTACGCGCATGCTCTAGGTGAAGTTGAATTTAAATTGAAAATGCATATGTCTCCGAGGTAAGGGTATTTTATGTGTACAAAGTGTTTCATTCAATGAACGTAAATACTGTGAGTCAAATGTCTAGCAATCTAAAATTGTATATAGCATTTTAGATCACTCTAGTCTAGGTGTTAGTACTATATCTGCTGTTTCAATGGAAACATTTTAATCTGTCATATTTTATTTTTGTATTCAGTTTGGTTCCATCGTTGCGTGTAGAACTCATAGGCTGTAAAGGTATGCTATAATAAACCCGGGACCCGCAATTTCATAGAGCTGCATGACAGGAAAATAAATGCTTGAAGCCCCTGGACCCATGTCACATGTTTTCAAAGGGAGTTTCCTTGAGAGTACCAGGGTGAATTAATGGCAGGCAAACGGTGTAAATGTTTATATGAATATTTTTGTCGTCTGTATATATGGTATTCACAAAACATCAATTAAATTAAAAGAAAAAACTAAACAATTAAACAATCAAATGACGTTTGTTCCAAACCATAATATCCGCAAGTACCATTATGTCCACGAACCGATTTGGGTCCATTACGTCCGACCCATTACGTCCGCGGGCCCATTACGTCCGACCCATTACGTCTGCGGGCCCATTACGTCCGCGGGCCCATTACGTCTACGGGCCCATTACGTCTGACACATTACGTCCACGGGCCCATTATGTCTGACCCATTACGTCCGCGGCCCCATAATACAAATAATGTTTGAACACGTAACGTTGGGGAAGTTCAAGTTTTTGCACTGTAAATACTTACAGTGCAAAAACTGGTATGTTAAATAGTACACCAGTGGTGCTCATATGACCAAAATACTTGAACATGACAGCACGCTCCCGGAACGAACCAGCCTAACGCCAGATCAAATCGTTGATCTATTTTCGACATGTGTGAAGTCCACATACTTCCAATGGAGAGAGGCTTACTATCAGCAGTCTTTGGGCACTCCAATGGGATCCCCAATATCCCCGGTCCTAGCCAGCATCCTCATGGAAGATTTCGAACAGAAAGCCCTCGAGACAGCACGATACCAACCGAAACTATGATACTTTCACGGTTCCGAAAAACTGAGTGACTTCCTCGGTCACCTCAACCAACAACATCCGAGCATTCAATTCACCATGGAAACTGAGTCATCCGACTCGTTGCCTGTCCTTGATGTACTCATTTCTAAACGGGTTAATGGCTCACTTGGCGTTCGGTTTACAGAAAACCTACACACAGAGACCGCTACCTAAATGCCCGGTCGTTCCACCCACCATCCGTGAAATCCTCTGTGAATCGCACCCTACTTCGAAGGGCACACTATCAGTGATAAAGAGCACTTGCCATCGGAGTTGAAACATCTTAACGCCGTGTTAAGAGACAATGGGTACAGACCTGATAAACTAAAGTTCCTCCCGAATAGAAACGCTCCACGATCCTCTGACGCAACCGACAAACCTATTGCCGTCCTACCGTACATTGGCCACATTTCACACAAAATCCAGCGTATCCTGAGGGAAGCTGAGATTAAGGTCTACTACCGGACTCGCAAGTTGGAAACAAAGTTACACAACCACAAGGACAGACATTATCCCAGCGGTCAAGCTGGGGTTTACCGAATTCCTTGCACGTGTGGTAAAGTGTACATTGGCGAGACCGGCAGAGACCTTGCGACCAGGCTCAATGAACACAAGGCCGACGGACGCAGAGGGGAATGTGACAAATATGCAATCATCAAACACTCCCCCGATTTGGACCATTTTATTGACTGGCAGAAGGCAGAGATCATACTAGCCCCAGAGAAGCACTGGTACACCCGTCGTATCAGAGAGGCTACTGAGATCCATAAACATGACACTGTCAATTATTAGCATTTTCATCAGCAGCATTTGGCATTCAATCCTACCATCCATCAACACTCACACCCCACAGTCAGCTGACATGCCTCAGCGAAGCAACTCACACACAGCAGGCAACTCACACAACAAGCACAATTCCACGGTGGCAGCCAATCACTACACATCACACAAAAGAGGTACCAATCGGAACACTTCCCATTCTACACATAATCCCAGCAAATACTACTTAAGGAGCTGTATCTCCAAACCTACATTCTCTTGACGAAAATTAGAGCCTTTTTTGTTTTCGATCTTAATGGGGAACCCCTAGGCTCTGACCAAACCATGCACACACCGGTTTAGTCATCCATGTATGGTCGACTCAATATTGCACAACCCGTTGGGTCATTGTATAATTTGTTTCATGTGACCTCACGGTCGTTATTCGTTGCTTAGCGACAGTAGAGAAAAACGAGTTGCCCGACATTGGTTCTCCCTTGAACCTTTCTCGCTTAACGAAGGTTGAAATACAAGTTGAAATGCGATAAGATTCTTTTCAGAACTTGTACCTCAGCTTTGCGATAGTTGAGATAAACACATGGTGTTACCGCAAACCGAAACGATATCGATATTCCACCATGCAAAGCCTCAAATCTTATAACAATTTAGCGGACTTACAAATCCATGTCCTGGATTCAACCGCTAAAAGGTGTCCATTGACATGTTTGAAAAGGATTACTTTTAATGTAAGTGTTAAACTGACCAATAAACATTATATCCATACTATTTCAAGTGGTTAAAGATTTGTGAATCAATTGATGTACTTATATAGGTTAGTGAATTGATTGATGTACTTGTTCATTTTCCTATATTTGTAGATTTGGCATTAAATTCAAAAGAAAATCTTTACTAAATTAGCCACCGTTGGTCACATAAAAGGTCACATATTGGGAAAAAACATATAAATGTATTTATTTATATTTTTCTCCCCCTAACTTACATAATATTTCAAGTTGTCAAGATTGAAGAAGCAACTGTATTTGGTCATTTTCCAGCTATGTTTGAATATTAGAAAATAAAATTATATACGCCACCTCTCGAAAAATGTCACATATTGAAAAAGAATTTAAAAATGTGTATTTCCTTTTTTCCTTTTCCATAACAGTCCCTGGGAGAATCATATCAGTGTCAGATCCTGTGGAGGGGAGACTAGACGAAACTGTTCAAATTTACTGCAAGGTATATGTCCAAAATGTCTCTACTATTATGTGGTACTTTGGCTCGGATCAAATTCCTATCATGAATGATACCAAATATACAATAACGGAGACATCTGATGGAGATCTTGAACGGACAAGCTTTCTGAATGTCAGCAGTCTTATACGTGATGATAATGGTATATATCAGTGCAAAGTGCAGAACCAAGATAATTCATCAGATACACAAGATGTCCAAATCATAGTAGGTAAGTAAGCCTAAAGCTGCCAGACAACAACAATTAAACAAAATACAATTCAAAAATTGGATGGTAATAAAGGTTGTAATTGTGTATGGTTAGGTTGTAATCGCTATGTGACCTGGAAGGTAATCTTGTCCACATTTGAACTAAATAAATCAAGTATGAATGCATATAATCTTTGTATCAAATATGGCATATTGGGACTTTAATATAAGCCAAAGTCTATTACCAGAAATCTATTACTTACGTGTGCCAGCCTGCTGTGATCTATACCACGGTATCCTGTTGGTAAATGTGACCGTTGTGACGTAATTCCAACATAAACCACGCCCACTTCGTACAGCTGACTCCAACGACCAACAGAAGCCCATTGCAAATACGTTGACCGGAAGTAGCGAAAAGAATGTGTGTACCACCAGTGTGCACGTGTATTACGTATCTACCAGTGTGCACGTGTATTACGTATCTACCAGTGTGCACGTGTATTACGTATCGACTTACGAACAGGGCCCAATTTCATAGTGCTGCTTACGTAAGCAATTTTTTGTGCTAACTATAGCAGACTTAAGCATAAGCGTATTTCACACAGGTAGCAAGAAAATTGAGAGCGGCGCGTAAACGTTCACCATGGATTCGTATTGTTGCATCGTTTGTATTGTTGCATCACATAATTATTTGCTAGCAATAACGGCCAGCAAGTTAGCGTACCTAATTTCTTTATGCTTAACGGTTAGCGCTATGAAACAGTAAGCAAAACATTCGGCCCTGTGTGTCCATACGCATTCCATTTACTACTTCTGGTTTAAAGCTAGCATTCCGTAGTGTGTAATTTGTATTTTAAGCTAAATTCCTTGATTTTAATGTTCAATAAGATTTGGATCTTTACAACACATACTACAGGGTGTTTAAAAAAAAGGTAATCCTACTTTAAAGGGTTAATATGGCCAGACTATAATTATGTTTACCAGCAAAAGGCATGGTATCATCTTAATGCAGAAGCTATGTGCTTTCCAATGATACCTTGGGTTACAATTGCAGTTGGTTCACTTTCCTGCTGAACAAAATCGACACAGATTTATGTTCAATCACTGGATTTTATTCATGATCATGAGTAAAACATTTAACAGCAGAAGTTTCAAATGTTCTCTCATTGGCCAAGACCCTCCACGTGTCCACCTCCCCTCTCCAAGCACAGTTGACATCGACGGCGTATGTCGTCCACAGCTCGTCTCACGGTACGTGGATCTTGTCGCAAACTGTCCACCTCACGATGAATCTTTTCACGCAAATCCTGCATGTTGTGTGGAGGGGTGCTGAAATCTTTGTTCTTCAAATGACCCCACAAAAAGAAGTCGCAGGGGGTGAGGTCTGGTGACCTTGGGGGCCATTCAACGGGGAGGTTCAGAGCAATCACGCGTTCGTGAAAGATTCTTGGAGGCGATTTTGAACAGCGATGAGACGATGGGCTGGTGCACCATCTTGAGCCCACCACACATAACGGAACATTCCATTTTGCTGTCGCTGGAAGTGGATCTCTATCTGTGGCACAACCTCCTCGTTGATCATTTGAAGATAGGCCTGACCATTGACATTTCGCTCAATCCAATGATTGAACATAAATCTGTGTCGATTTTGTTCAGCAGGAAAGTGAACCAACTGCAATTGTGCACCACAATTTCAAGACAGTGGTGCTCAATGATGCGTGACCCTGGAATGTAACCCAAGGTATCATTGAAAAGCACAAAGCTTCTGCTTTAAGATGATACCATGCTTTTTGTTGGTAAACATATAGTCTGGCCATATTAACCCTTTAAAGTAGGATTACCCTTTTTTTTGAAACACCCTGTATAAAGGCAAGTCCCGAGCTTTGTCATTTCTTCCGTAAATCCTTATGCCCCAGTCACATTGGAGCTGCGATTGCCTACGACCATGTCAGTCGTGCGACCTAGGGCGGTCTTGGCCCGGTCGTAGGTTTTTTCTGCGATGTCGGCCTAGCAGTCACACAATAAGACCTGTCCCCGACTGCTCTGCGACTTGTAGCCAACTGATAGCACGACTGGTCGCAAGACCTTGAGGAACTTGTCGTACGATCACCCAAGACTACCTACGATTGTCAAGGATCAGTCGCACGACTAGTCACGACTGGTCGTGACTATTCGCACGACTTGTCGTGCAGTCGCAAGACTAGTCACGCATAGTCGTGTGACAAGTCGTGCGAATAGTCGTGCATAGTCGTGCGACTGTTGGACGACTGGATAGTCCCACGATGAACCACGACTACGTAAGACCACCCAAGACTTGTAGCACGACCATCGCACGACTATTGAAGACCTACCTACGACCAGCTACGACCAGCTACGACCAGTTTGGTCGCAGCCAGGTTTTTGAACATGATCGAAAACCTCCCCAAGACCGAATTCGGTCTTGCGACTACCCAAGACCACCCGCAACCACCCGGGACTTGTCGCAGGACTTTTCTACGATTCCTTGTAATTTCCAGTCGCAGACGATGGTAACCTGTTGTAAGTTGTCGTATCCTCCAGTGTGACTGGGGCTTTAAAGAAAAGTGCGGTCAATACATTCCATGATCCATCCCATGGCCCAATGGGCTTTTGATGAACGCATGGAGCCATCAGTACGAATTGGGCGTGGTTTATGTTGGAATTACGCCACAACGGTCACACTTACCAACAGGATACCGTGGATCACAGCAAGCAGGCACACGTAAGTTATTGATTTCTGGTAATCGACTTCTTCGGCCAGCACGTGCAAAGTAGGCGTGGTTTATATTGGAATTACGTCACACTTGCCAACTAAATAACAATTAAGATCAATGGGTATCCTCTTCGTAAGAAGTTGCATCATATGCAACTAACATGCATCATATGGTAGTACGTAGACAAGAATGTGCAATAGGCCTACGGAGGCTGAAAACGTTTATTTCAGGTTTTTCACAAAACTTATATCACAATCAACTATAACAATAAACAATTTCTTCTGTAATTATATAAAGAACAAGTGGGCAATCCGTTTTTATACGTAATAAAATATTTTTGTAACCACTCCATGTGAAAGGCGTGGCTTATGTTAAAATGACGTCACACTTTTTAACCGAATAGTAGGCTGACACACTTCATGTTTGTGATTGACTTCTGATTTCGTATAACTAGATATGACATCATTGCAATAATTCTGTAGCTAAAAGCAAGAATGTTGTATCTCGCTGAAATTCCAGGATGCATGCAAAAAGGTTAGGCGCTGGAAAAACAATGTTTTTGCACTGAACCACTCGCGCTATTGCAAAAGTATAAATTAATGGAAATATGATCTTAACGATATCATAATGTTGGGGATCATCATTCCAGCTTTCGGTGTCTTTTCATAAAACACTCGGTAAATAATTTTCCAAATTTAAGAACACTTTCAGATTATATAAACGTTTAAGAGGCCCAACATAATTTAGCAGCAGTTTATTTTGTTGATATTTGTATGTAAGATTAAACACTCTGGGATTGTCGAGTAAATCTCTTCTTGCCAGCAGAAATGATCCATCTATTATTTTATGATCTCACATAATAGCGCCCTCGTGTGTCAAGGATAAGCACAAACATTAAAACAGT
>CM055818.1:56831927-56853710 GCA_029582265.1 Zoroaster sp. YZ-2022
CAACTAGGTGAATATGAGATGCGTCCATTTCAGACTGCCTTGAACTGATTACCCAAACTTGCAAAATGCGATTTGAATTTGCCATTTTCAATAACAATGTACTCGGTCGTGTGATACAGTAATGGGTCAATAAAGGTATCAATGGAAAGCTGAGGAGCTCCTCTTCTTTGGTAAACTACATGTACCCATTGTCAAACCAAATAACCTTGGCATATCAACCCCTGAATTCGATATCATCTTTTTTGATACGCACTGTATATAAACTCCCCATTACTTTGTACACACAAATTGAAATCTCATGATGCTAAAAAATGCGATACAAAAGTAACTAATTTGTTAATCCTTACATATGTTCAGAAATGGCAGTTTTTAGGAAGGTTTGACTTCCTTAAAAAATATAGAATTTTAAATTGTTAAAATTTTAGTCATCATTAAATAACCATTTTAACACGTCAACATCGCGAGATCAGGGATGTGCGCGAGATTTCAATTTCCCTAATTCCCAGTAAAGCGTTGCCCAGATATATATGTCCCCATTGCTTTTGTACACAAAATTGAAATCCCCCGATGCTAAAAAAAATGCGATATCAAAGCAACTAATTTGTTAATCCTTAATATTTTATGTTCAGAAATGGGTAGTTTTAGGAAGGTTTGGACTTCCCAAAATATATAATTTAAATTGTTAAAATTTTAGTCATCATTAACAACCATTTTCAACACGTCAAATATCACTGCGAGACTGGGGATGTGCGCGAGATTTCACCCCCCAATTCCCAGCGCTGCCCATATATATAAACCCCATTGCTTTGTACACAAATTGAAATCCCGCGATGCTAAAAATGCGATATCAAAGTAACTAATTTGTTAATCCTTAATATTTTATGTTCAGAAATGGGTAGTTTTAGGAAGGTTTGACTTCCCTTAAAAATATAGAATTTTAAATTGTTAAAATTGTAGTCATCATTAATTAACCATTTTTAACACGTCAAATATACCATTGGCCCACACCTAAATTAAAAATAAAAAAATAACAATTGCACTATACACATTTTAACAAATTTGGGGGAATACCCCAGATTACAAATTGTATATTAAGGCTAAGATTGATTTAAAGCTATCATCACAGCTAATTGAGGAAAACCCACAACCCTAAGGATACCCTCACCCCCACACCTTTACAAATACACCGAAGCAAATATATTAAAGTAAACTTAATTTATTTCCTTAAATTTGGCTTTTGTTGAAAGACGGGACTTATATCAGAGAAAACTATTTGGAGACCACACATGTTTTTCTAAAGAACAGTTTATTTGTAATTGTTCTATAGAATTATATAAATTGTTCTATAGAACTGTATAAATTGTTCTATAGAACTCTATAAACTATTCTATAGAACTGTATAAATTGTTCTATACAACTGTATAAATTGTTCTATAGAACTGTATAAATTGTTCTATAGAATTCTATAAACTATTCTATAGAACTGTATAAATTGTTCTATAGAACTCTATAAACTATTCTATAGAACTCTATAAACTATTCTAGACAACTCTGTAAGCTATTGTATAAAATACTATAAATCTTCTATAGAATGTATCAAGATTCTTTAGATTTCTATAGAAACGGTTCATTTTTGTATAGAATGTTTTTAGAAAAGTGGCCCGTTTTTCTATAGAAATTCTATAACCTCTATAGAATTTGAATAGAAATTGTATAGAGAGATTCTATAGCACTCTCTATAGAAATCGGTATAGAAATTCTATAGAAACTATTTGGAGACCACACATGTTTTTCTAAAGAACAGTTTATTTGTAGTTGTTCTATAGAATTATATAAATTGTTCTATAGAACTGTATAAATTGTTCTATAGAACTCTATAAACTATTCTATAGAACTGTATAAATTGTTCTATACAACTGTATAAATTGTTCTATAGAACTGTATAAATTGTTCTATAGAACTCTATAAACTATTCTATAGAACTGTATAAATTGTTCTATAGAACTCTATAAACTATTCTATTGTATAAAATACTATAAATCTTCTATAGAATTTATCAAGATTCTTTAGATTTCTATAGAAACGGTTCATTTTTGTATAGAATTTTTTTAGAAAAGTGGCCCGTTTTTCATAGAAATTCTATAACCTCTATAGAATTTGAATAGAAATTGTATAGAGAGATTCTATAGCACCCCTCTATAGAAATCGGTATTGAAATTCTATAGAATTTTTTAAGTAGAATTCTATAGAACTTTTGTGCGGAACGGAAACACCCTCATCCAATTTGCGTTGAAAAACTTGGTCGAAGAAACACCGTAGGGTCTGCGTGCCCTCGGCACGGGTTGCAGGTCAGGCTCCCGGCCGAGAGAACGAGTCCCTGCACGCTGGCTCGCGGTCCTCGCAGATGGCCGACCCGAACGCAGCAGCGGGCACCGCCCGGGGTCCTCAGGCGAGAGGTCGCCCCTCGACCTGACCCTGGGTCGACCCGTCTGGCGGGGACACAGCGGGCCAGCGTGCAAGGACTCCTCCTCTCGCCCGAGGAGCAATGGGCGGTGCCCGCTGCTGCGTTCGTGTCGACCCGTCTGCGGCGACTGCGCGCCAGCGTGCAGGGACTCGTCCTCTCGGCCGGGAGCCACGGCGGGGCCCGAGCCGGCGCCCGAGCCGGCGCCCGAGCCGGCGCCCGCAGCTACTGGAGTACCCCGCGGGGCCTTCCCGACGTCTCCCAGCTGGCGGCGGGGGCCGACCGCCATCCCCATCGAGCACGTCCCAGAGTCGGGTCCCGTCCGCTGGACTCTGAAATTTTTCCGATTTCGGGCTCGAGGACCACTCACCCCTCAGTAGCAGCTGTAACACCCAATTCCCTGTTGGTAGTACGGAACACCTCTCATCCAATTTGCGTTGAAAATGTGTCGAAGAAACACCTGTGGGGTTCTGACCCCGGTAGCCGTGGTTCCCGGCCGAGAGGACAAGTCCTCGTACGCTGGTTTCGCGGTCCCGCAGACGGGTCGACCTGAACGCAGCAGCGGGCACCTCCGCCTGTGCTCCTTGGCGAGAGGTCGCCTCGGACCTGACTTCGGGTCGACCTGTTCCGGTGCGGGGACAGCGCGGGCCAGCGTGCAGGGACCACTCCTCTCGGCCGATGAGCATGGGCAGTGCCTGCTGCCGGGTGTCTGGTCCGACCTGTCTGGTGGGGACCGCGAGCCAGTGTGCAGGGACCGTCCTTCAGCCGGGGAGCCGCCACGGCGGGGCCCGAGCCGGCGCCCGCTGCTACTGGAGGACCACGAGGGGGCCTTGCCGACGTCTCCCGGCTGGCGGCGAGGGCCGACCGCCATCCCCCTCGAGCCCGTCGCAGAGTCGGGTCCCGTCCGCTGGACTCTGAAATTTTTCCGATTTCGGGCTCGAGGACCACCTACCCCTATAGGCAGCTGTAACATCCAGCGTGCAGGACTCCGTCCTCGGCCGGGAGCCACGGCGTGTCCTGGAGCCGCTGCCGCCCGCTGCTTACTGGAGGGACCCTGAGGGGCCTCTCCTGACGTCTCCCTGGCTGGAGGTGTGGGCCGACCGCCATCCCCCTCGAGGCCGTCGCAGAGTCGGGTCCAGTCCGCTGTACTCTGAAATGTTTCCGATTTCGGGCTCGAGGACCACCTACCCACTATAGCAGCCGTAACACCCACACCGTTGGTAGTACGGAACACCTCTATCCAATTTCCGTTGAAAACTTGTCGAAGAAACACCGTGGGGTTCGGGCCTGCTCGGCTCGGGCCGTGGCTACCGGCCGAGTGGTCGAGTCCCTGTGACACGCGTTGCGTTTCGCGGTCCCCGCAGACGGGTCGACCTGAACGCAGCAGCGGCACCGCCTGGGTGCTCTGCCCGAGCCGGCGCTGGCTGGGTTACTGGAGGACCTCGTGGGGCCTTCCTGACGTCTCTCCCAGCTGCCGGGGGGGCCCGACCGCCATCCCCCTCGAGCCCGTCCCAGAGTCGGGTCCCGTCCGCCTGGACTCTGAAATTCTTCTATTCCGGCCTGAGGACCACCACACCCTGCCAGTAGACGTAACACCCACCCCGTTGGTAGTAATACGGAACACCCCTCTATCCAATCTTCCAGCGTTGAAAAACTTGTCAGAAGAAACATCGTGGGTTTCGGGCACCGGGCTCGGCCGTGGCCCCGGCCGAGAGGACGAGTCCCGACGTTGGCACGCTGGTCAGGTCCCCGCAGACGGGTCGACCGGAACGCAGCAGCGGGCACCGCCTGTCTCTCGGGGCGAGAGGTCGCCTCGGAACTGCCTCCTGGGTCGACCCGGTTTGCGGGACAGACGGGCACAGCGTCCGCGACCTCCCTCCGCCCGAAAGTGAGCACGGGCGGTGCACGCTGCTGCGTTCGGGTCTGACCCGTCTGGTACCGCGAGCCAGAGTGCAGGGAACTCGTCGTCTCCCCGGCATGCAGCAGCCACGGCGGGGCCCGCTGGAGCCGGCGCCTGGCTGCTACTGGAGGACAACGCGCGGGTCTTTCCGACGTCTTCTCCCAGCTGGCAGGCGGCGGCTGGCCGACCGCCATCCCCTTCGAACACGTCCCAGAGTCGGGCCCGTCCGCTGGATTCCTTGGAAATTTTTCCGATTTCTGGCTCGAGGACCACCTACCCAAGTAGTGGCAGACGCAACACCCACCCCGTTGGTAGGTACCGAACACCCTATCCAATTTGCGTTGAAAACTTGTCAGAAGAAACACACTGGTTTGGTTCCCCCCGGCTCGGGTCGTGGTTCCTCGGCCGAGAGGACGGAGTGCACGCTGCACGCTCGCGGTCGCGGTCCCCGCAGACGGATCGACCTGAACGCAGCAGCGGGCACGCCCGTTTCGCTCCTCGGGCGAGAGGTCGCCCCGGACCCGACTTCGGGTCGACCCGTCTGCGGGGCCCGCGAGCTGCAGCGCAGCAGGACCCGTCCTCCGGCCGGGAGCCACGGCGGGGCCCGAGCCGGCGCCTGCTGCTACTGGATGATCCCTTCTGCAGGGCCTTCCCTGACGTCTCTCCCAGCTGGTGGCGGGGGTCGACCGCCATCCCCTCGAGGTTTCCCGTCCCAGAGTCGGGTCCCCGTCCGCCGGACCCTGAAATTTTTCCGATGTTCAGTCTGCGAGGATCCACCTGCCAACCTCATAGTAGACGTAATAATCCACCCACCCCGTTGGTAGTACGGAACAATTCCCTATCCAATTTGCGCGCGGAAAACCTGTCGAAGAAACACCGTGGGGTTTTGTTCGGCACTGGCTCGGGCCAGGCTCCCCGGCCGAGAAGACGAGTCCCTGCACGCTGGCTCGCGGTACGCGCAGATGGGTCGACCTGAACGCAGCAGCGGGCACCGCCCGTGCTCCTCGGGCAAGAGGTCGCGCCGCTCGACCTGACCGGGGTTGACCTGTTCCCCCCAGGGCAACAGCGGCAGCGCTGAAGCGTGCAAGGACCTCCTTCGTCCCAAGCGAGCACGGGCGGTGTCCGATGCTGCGTGCCTCGGGTCGACCTGTCTGCGGGGGGACCGCGAGCAAGCGTAGGGACTCGTTCTTTTCGGCCGGGGATGCGCGCGGGCCCGGTTTTGGCGCCTGCTGCTACTGGAGCGACTTCGCGGGGCCTTCCTGACGTCTTCTCCCAGCTGGCAGCGGGGCCGACCGCCATCCCCCTCGGAGCCTGTCCCAGAGTCGGGGTCCCGTCCGTTGGACTCTGAAATTTTTTCCGATTTCGGGGCTTGGAGGACCACCTACCCTATAGTAGACGTAACACCCACCCCGTTGGTAGTACGGAACACCTCTATCCAATTTGCGTTGAAAACTTGTCGAAGAAACATCGTGGGGTTCGGGCACCGGCTCGGGCCGTGGATGCCGGCCGAGAGGACGGGTCCCTGCACGCTGGCTCGCGGTTCCCGCAGACGGGTCGACCCCATCGAAGAAACACCGTGGGGTTCTGGCCCCGGCTCGGGCCGTGGCTCCCGGCCGAGAGGACGAGTCCCTTAATGCTGGCTCGCGGTCCCCGCAGACGGGTCGACCCCAACGCAGCAGCGGGCACCGCCCGTGCCCTCGGGAGCGAGAGGTCGCCCTCGACCTGACTTCCGACTTCCGGTCGACCCGTCTGCGGGGACAGCGGGCCAGCGTGCAAGGACTCCTCCTCTCGCCCGAGGGGCACGGGCGGTGCCCGCTGCTGTGTTCGGGTCGACACGTCAGCGGGGACCGCGAGCCAACGTGCAGGGACTCGTCCTCTCGGCCGGGAGCCACGGCGGGGTCCGAGCCGGCGCCCGCTGCTACTGGAAGACCCAGAGGGGGCCTTCCCGACGTCTCCCGGCTGGCGGCGGAGGCCGACCGCCATCCCCCTCTAGCCCGTCCCAGAGTCGGGTCCCGTACGCTGGACTCTGATTTTTTCCGATTTCGGGCTCGAGGACCACCTACCCCTGTAGTAGACGTAACACCACTCCGTTGGTAGTACCGAACACCTCTATCCAATTTGCGTTGAAAACTTGTCGAAGAAACACCTGCGGAAACCCGGGGTTCCTGGTTGTGGAGTTTTCGGCCGAGAGGATGAGTCCCCGTGACGCTGGATCGCGGTCCCCCCAGACGCGTCGATCCGAACGCAGTAGTGGGCACCGCCCGCCCTCGGGCGAGAGGTCGCCTCCGGACTCGACTCTGGGGTCGACCCGTCTGCGGGGACAGCGGGCCAGCGTGCAGGGACTATCCTCCGCTTGAGGAGGACGGCAGTGCCGCTGCTGCGTTCCCCCCCGCGGGGACCGCGAGCCAGCGTGCAGGGACTCGTCCTCTCGGCCGGGAGCCACGGCTCGCCCGAGCCGGCGCCGGCTGCTACTGGAGGACCCCGCGGGGCCTTCCCGACGTCTCCCAGCTGCCGGCGGGGGCCGACCGCCATCCCCTTCGAGCCCGTCCCAGAGTCGGGTCCCGTCCGCTGGACTCTGAAATTTTTCCGATTTCTGGCTCGAGGACCACCTACCCCTACAGTAGACGTAACACCCACCCCGTTGGTAGTACGGAACACCTCTATCCAATTTGCGTTGAAAACTTGTCGAAGAAACATCGTGGGGTTCGGGCACCGGCTCGGGCCGTGGCTCCCGGCCGAGAGGACGAGTCCCTGCACGCTGGCTCGCGGTCCCCGCAGACGGGTCGACCGGAACGCAGCAGCGGGCACCGCCCGTTCCCCTCGGGCGAGAGGTCGCCCCTCGGAATCCGACTTCGGGTCGACCCGTTTGCGGGGACAGCGGGCCAGCGTCCAAGGACTCCTCCTCTCGCCCGAAAGGAGCACGGGCGGTGCACGCTGCTGCGTTCGGGTCGACCCGTCTGCGGGGACCGCGAGCCAGAGTGCAGGGACTCGTCCTCTCGGCATGCAGCCACGGCGGGGCCCGAGCCGGCGCCGGCTGCTACTGGAGGACCCCGCGGGGCCTTTCCGACGTCTCCCAGCTGGCGGCGGGGGCCGACCGCCATCCCCTTCGAACACGTCCCAGAGTCGGGCCCCGTCCGCTGGACTCTGAAATTTTTCCGATTTCTGGCTCGAGGACCACCTACCCCTATAGTAGACGTAACACCCACCCCGTTGGTAGTACGGAACACCTCTATCCAATTTGCGTTGAAAACTTGTCGAAGAAACATCGTGGGGTTCGGGCACCGGCTCGGGCCGTGGCTCCCGGCCGAGAAGACGAGTCCCTGCACGCTGGCTCGCGGTACGCGCAGACGGGTCGACCCGAACGCAGCAGCGGGCACCGCCCGTGCTCCTCGGGCAAGAGGTCGCCGCTCGGACTCCGACTTCGGGTTGACCCGTCTACAGGGCAGCGGGCCAGCGTGCAAGGACTCCTCCTCTCGCCCAAGGAGCACGGGCGGTGTCCGATGCTGCGTTCGGGTCGACCCGTCTGCGGGGACCGCGAGCAAGCGTGCAGGGACTCGTTCTTTCGGCCGGGAGCCATGGCGGGGCCCGAGCCGGCGCCCGCTGCTACTGGAGGACCCCGCGGGGCCTTCCCGACGTCTCCCAGCTGGCGGCGGGGGCCGACCGCCATCCCCCTCGAGCCTGTCCCAGAGTCGGGTCCCGTCCGCTGGACTCTGAAATTTTTCCGATTTCTGGCTCGAGGACCACCTACCCTATAGTAGACGTAACACCCACCCCGTTGGTAGTACGGAACACCTCTATCCAATTTGCGTTGAAAACATGTCGAAGAAACATCGTGGGGTTCGGGCACCGGCTCGGGCCGTGGATGCCGGCCGAGAGGACGGGTCCCTGCACGCTGGCTCGCGGTTCCCGCAGACGGGTCGACCCCATCGAAGAAACACCGTGGGGTTCTGGCCCCGGCTCGGGCCGTGGCTCCCGGCCGAGAGGACGAGTCCCTTAATGCTGGCTCGCGGTCCCCGCAGACGGGTCGACCCCAACGCAGCAGCGGACACCGCCCGTGCTCCTCGAGCGAGAGGTCGCCCCTCGGACTTCGACTTCGGGTCGACCCGTCTGCTGGGACAGCGGGCCAGCGTGCAAGGACTCCTCCTCTCGCCCGAGGAGCACGGGCGGTGCCCACGGCTGTTACACCGTTTTAAAAGGCGCCCTCTTTCGGTTGATATTAGTCAGCGCGCATAATGATGTCTATGACGTCAACTATGCATTTTATTTATAAACATTCCTTTTCGCGTCAACCGTTATATAAAGTGGCCTTGTAAAAAGCCAAAACCTGATTGGTTGATAGAAAGTTTTACATATGTAAATAGGTAAAATTATTTAAAAATATGTGACCTTCCGCCACCACCAAGCAGATGTACGTTGGGGTCACGGAGTTAATGCGGGAGAAAGATACACGTGACGCATACAGCCCGCATTGTGTCTGGACTTCTCTACATGTCGACGGACGATCACCAGACATTTTGTCTCATTTCTCATAAAGACAAGTCACAACGGACCCTAAAAATATGTCATCATCTCACAAGATGATGTACTTCAGGAAAAATGGACAAGTAAGTGTAGGACATTTTGTTTTGGATGATTTAAAGCTATGACAAGTTTGGCTTTTTTTGTAAACATTTCAACACCGTTTATACGTTTCACGTGCTTTCGCCTCAGTACAACTTCGCCCCTTAATTCCAATGAAGAATAAGATGCTACGGGGCAAGATTTGTGGGGGCGAACTGTACACATGTTAAAAACTGGAGATTTTAGCATATGTTTATTGACGTTGAAAGTCATGATTTTTATAGCTCTTGTTTGCTTCCATTCCCTAACGTACCACAACATTTGGCTTCAATCCGCTACCACATCATTTGGTTTTGGTAATATTACCTGACAAAAAAAGAGAGAGAAACAAACAGTACACAGCCCACACTCATGACACTGCCACAGATATTGAAAATATAATTTTTGTTTTGTTTTTTATAACTTTTTATTTTTGTACATATGTATAAAATACAGTATTATTAAAACGTATACAATAAGCGTGTTAACTTTACCTAATTGTTAGAATGCCCCCTCTCCCCCCCTGTGAGTAATAAGTTGCAAGTTGTGTTTGATGTATTCCAGAATGTCAAAACATTACACCACGAATTTAGAAATACTTGTTTTATAACTATAATTTGAATTTGCTTTGGTTTATTTTGTAGGTTTCAACGAATTCCAGGATGTTCAACTACTTGAGTGCTATTCATCCTTCAGATGACACAGTCTGTGTTGGTTTCGTAGAGCGGTAAGTTTTGGTTGAAGTTATTGTATTTTAAATGAACAGCTCAACTTTGGGTTATTATTAGCCCCATAATTAGTGCCATTCTGCCAATATTCTAGACTCTGTCTGACTCTTGGCCCTATGCCGATAAAAAACGATACAATTTTTGCTTAAATTTTGCCCACAATATTTACTTACATATGTTATGATGCTCGCCAGTAAGAAGAAAATCGGTATTCCACTCACTTTTTTTTTTGAAATGTATAGAAAATAGCTACTGCTTTACCGACATCATACGCAATGATAAGTACTGATGCTCATGCGCACCGATACCACACTATTACCTCATGCGACCTGCATTTTTCGTTATTGATGGTCGCGCAACTGAGAACTTGACCCGTGATCATAAAAAACAAAGTTTATAGTTAAAGCTGAGGAATCTTTGATTAGTAGCCGCAGACGCTGACGATCATCAGAGTTCGACGATCATCATCACGTCGCCACCAGACTAGACCGTGCACATACTACAAACGTATATACACACACAGGTAACTAACTACACTGGGGCAAACTGACGTATCAGCGCACACGCGCATGGCGGCTGATGAGGTTTAAACGTGTCGGTAAAGTAGTAGCAATTCTCCACAAATTTTACCAAATCATTCAGGTGGAATGCCTTTGTTTTGGTACTGGCGAGCATCATAGAATAGGTAAGTAAACATTGTGGGCAAAAACACTCGGTATACAGCTTGTGCATAGCTGTGGAACTCCCAGTGGGAGTCCTGTATGGGGGACTTTATTTCTTCAAGGGGAATTTTGTGGAAACTTATGTACTGTTCCTGTGCAAATATTGCAAACTCTGTGGAACGCATGTAACAAATGAATTTTGTGGAATTTGCAGGAAGATGATATTTTCATTTTGCTTATCCTTTATTTATTTTTTAATTTTAATTTTTTTTTTTGCATGCTTGATGACTTTTGACCGCAATTCTGGTGCGGTACTGATGTCATGCTGCCTCATTATGGACATCAGTGGCTCCAGGTCATCCCGCATACCATTGACGATTCTCCCTCTGCGGTTAAACTCAGTGTGAATCAGCTCACCACCCTGCTCATTGAGTAAACCAATAATCGGGTTATTTGTCCAATGCCATCACATGCTGTACACCCAACATTTAGATTGTCCAGTTGAACACTTAGCACTCTGGGACTTGAAGTGATGCTGCTATTCTGTACATGTTGATTACATATTGGGCAGTTCATGTTTGGACTTAACGAATGCTTGAAACACTGTGTCAAACATTGCGCACAGAAGTTATGTTGGCACGGTGTCTGAACTCATGGCTTTCCCAGTATACATAGACAAATACTACAAATGAAGAGTGACTGTTCCCACTGATGACCACTGATTTCAAAACTAATGGGATAGTCCAGATGTTGCGCATCACTTAATTGATGAAATATATTGTCATCGCTCAGTGAAAAGGGCAAAGTTTGTGTACAAGCTATTGTTGATTTAGGCCTACCAGCCTTTGGTTTAGACTGCGGTCCTCCTCTAGACTGTTGCGTAAAAATTTCACACACGAACCAAGTTCCAGTTCTTGTATGCTTTGGCCAATTTTGTTGGATTCGCTGTTTTTCTTTAAGGCTCTGAACAGTATAAAATCGTTCTCCAGATTTACAGTGTCTTAGTTTTCTTGAACATTTTTCACATATTTTTCATGGATGCTGGTCCGCTGAATCTTCCCATACACTTATACCGAAATTATTCAATAATTCTTTCCTATACTCACTGGTTTCCTTTGGAAGGTTACGAGAACCGTGAATTGTGATTATGTTTGTACATACTGTACAGATTTTTCCTAGAACTTGTTGATGGAATTTGAAACTCATAATGAATAAAATATGTGTAAATATCACTGAAACTCATCTTTGTTCCTGTGCGTTTTTATCACTGTACTCCCGTATAATCTACTTTGTAGAATATTGATGAAAGTTTTGTGTAAACTAGTGTATGACATAAAACACAATAAAGGGGACCACTTTCCTACCGTCACGTTAGCAGTTTTTCTAATGGTTGTGATTTTTTTTTAAATATCTGAAACCACCCAAAAAGAATTTCAACATTTGAATAGACATGCATGCTTATCCTAAAGATAATTTGAGTTGATTGTTACTGTTATTTTTTTAATTACCTTAAAATTTCCATCAACAAATGGACGGAAAAGTGCGGTAACTTTTCCGTCCAATTTTTATGGAAATTTGAGGGTAAAATAATAAATAAAAAAATAAAAAAATAAAATAAATCAACTCAAATTAGTTCTAGTATAAGCCTGTATGTCCATTCACATGTTGAAACACTTTTTGGTCGGTTTCAGGTACTTAAAAAAACTGCTAACGTGACAGATGCAAATTGGCCCCCTTTATTGTGTTTTATGTCGTATTTACATAGCGCGCCGTTCTGACGTATATCACCGGTGCCCACACAACACCGTACAAAATGATAGAGTTAATGGGATTACCAGCGAAGAAGTTACTGTGGCTGGGCCGTCTGCACGGAACGTTCGTAAACGATTTTTATGGAAGTTTTGTTAGGCCTCGGTTTTTACAAGTTTTCAACAACGGTATTGAATACTTAAACGAAATGTCCAACATGAGATTAAACGTTTAAAAAGTCAACATAGTAGTTCATTTTAATCATCCTTTTTGAAAAGTTAAAACTAGCCCCTGTTAAGTAAAAAGGGAGGTTTTTGGAACGTCGTTTGAATCTTTCGAACAACAAAAGACGATGTACGAATACGACGTAAAAATTGTTTTTTTTGGCGGCTTTTAAATTTTTGTAAGCACCCACTAACCACAAGAGTATAATTTAATTATGATTCATCAGAAAAGTTTAATAGAACGTCTATTTCCTTCGTGTGAAGGTTTAATTTAGCTGATATTTCGACCATGTTTTCGTCAGCTCAGTGACCTGTGGGCGCAGCCATTATTGGCGTGAAGTCATCGTTTTGACATGAATTATGCATGAGTGGCTACGGTTTGGGAAAACTTCTTTACGCGCGTCACATACGCGTGAATCAGCCGTGCTCGGGGGAGAGGTCGCCCCTCGGACTCCGACTTCGGGTCGACCCGTCTGCGGGGACAGCGGGCCAGCGTGCAGGGACTACTCCTCTCGCCCGAGGAGCACGGGCGGTGCCCGCTGCTGCGTTCGGATCGACCCGTCTGCGGGGACCGCGAGCCAGCGTCCAGGGACTCGTCCTCTCGGCCGGGAGCCATGGCGGGGCCCGAGCCGGCGCCCGAAGCTACTGGAGGTCCTCGAGGGGTCCCTGCCGACGTTTCCCAGCTGGCGGTGGGGGCCGACCGCCATCACCATCGAGCCCGTGCCAGAGTTGGGTCCCGTCCGCGGGACTCTGAAATTTTTCTGATTTCGGGCTCGAGGACCACCTACCCCTATAGTAGACGTAACACCCACCCCGTTGGTAGTACCGAACACCTCTATCCAATTTGCGTTGAAAACTTGTCGAAGAAACACCGTGGGGTTCGGGCCACGGCTCGGGCCGTGGCTCCCGGCCGAGAGGACGAGTCCCTGCACGCTGGCTCGCGGTCCCCGCAGACGGGTCGACCCGAACGCAGCAGCAGGCACCGCCCGTGCTCCTCGGGCGAGAGGTCGCCCCTCGGACTCCGACTTCGGGTCGACCCGTCTGCGGGGACAGCGGGCCAGCGTGCAGGGACTCGTCCTCTCGGCCGGGAGTCACGGCGGGGCCCGGGCCGGCGCCCGACGCTACTGGAGTTCCTCGAGAGATCCTTCCCGACGTCTCCCGGCTGGCGGCGGGGGCCGACCGCCATCCCCCTCTAGCCCGTCCCAGAGTCGGGTCCCGTCCGCTGGACTTTGATTTTTTTCCGATTTCGGGCTCGAGGACCACTTACACCCTATAGTAGACGTAAGACCCACCCCGTTGGTAGTACGGAACACCTCTATCCAATTTGCGTTAACAAGTTGTCGAAGAAACACCGTGGGGTTTGGGTCCCGGCTCGGGCCGTGGCTCCCGGCAGAGAGGACGAGTCCCTTAACGCTGGCTCGCGGTCCCCGCAGACGGGTCGACCCCAACACAGCAGCGGGCACCGCCCGTGCTCCTCGGGCGAGAGGAGGAGTCCTTGCACGCTGGCCCGCTGTCCCCGCAAACTGGTCGACCCGAAGTTGGAGTCCGAGGGCCAACCTCTCGCCCGAGAAGCACGGGCGATGCCCCTGCTGCGTTCGGGTCGACCCGTCTGCGGGGACCGCGATCCAGCGTGCAGGGACTCGTCCTCTCGGCCGGGAGCCACGGCCCGAGCCGGGGCCCAAACCCCACGGTGTTTCTTCGACAAGTTTTCAACGCAAATTGGATAGAGGTGTTCCGTACTACCAACGGGGTGGGTGTTACGTCTAGTATAGAGGGTAGGTAGTCCTCGAGCCCGAAATAGGAAAAATTTCAGAGTCCTGCGGGGAGACGTCGAGAAGGCCCCCTCGGGGTCCTCCAGTAGCAGCGGGCGCCGGCTCCGGCCCCGCCGAGGCTCCCGTCCGAGAGGACGAGTCCCTGCACGCTGCCTCGCGGTCCCCGCAGTCGAGTCGATCCGAAGGCAGCAGCGTACACCGCCCGTGCTCCTTGGGCGAGAGGAGGAGTCCCTGCACGCTGGCCCGCTGTCCCCGCAGACGGGTCGACCCGAAGTTGGACTCCGAGGGTCGACCTCTCGCCCGAGGATCACGGGCGGTGCCCGCTGCTGCGTTCGGGTCGACCCGTCTGCGGGGACTGCGAGCCAGCGTGCAGGGACTCGTCCTCTCGGCCGGGATCCACGGCCCGAGCCGGGGCCCAAACCCAACGGTGTTTCTTCAACACGTTTTTAACGCAAATTGGATAG
The DNA here is from genome assembly GCA_029582265.1 of Zoroaster sp. YZ-2022. Lineage (NCBI taxonomy): Eukaryota > Metazoa > Echinodermata > Asteroidea > Forcipulatida > Zoroasteridae > Zoroaster > Zoroaster sp. YZ-2022. The sequence goes on from CM055818.1 coordinate 56,846,487, forward strand.
AGGTGTTCCGTACTACCAACGGGCTGGGTCTTACGTCTATTATAGGGTGTAGGTGGTACTCGAGCCCGAAATCTGAACAATTCAGAGTCCAGCGGACGGGACCCGACTCTGGCACGGGCTCGAGGGGGATGGTGGTCGGCCCCCGCCACCAGCTGGGAGACGTCGGGAAGGCCCCGCGGGGTCCTCCAGTAGCAGCGGGCGACGGCTCGGGCCCCGCCGTGGCTTCCGGCCGGAGGACGAGTCCCTTCACGCTGGCTCGCGGTCCCCGCAGACGGGTCGACCCGAACGCAGCAGCGGGCACCGCCCGTGCTACTTGGGCGAGAGGAGGAGTCCTTGCACGCTGGCCCGCTGTCCCCGCAGACGGGTCGACGCGAAGTCGGAATCCGAGGGGCGACCTCTCGCCCGAGGGGAACGGGCGGTGCCCGCTGCTGCGTTCCGGTCGACCCGTCTGCGGGGACCGCGAGCCACCATGCAGGGACTCGTCCTCTCGGCCGGGAGCCACGGCCCGAGCTGGGGTCCGAACCCCACGGTGTTTCTTCGACAAGCTTTCAACGCAAATTGGATAGAGGTGTTCCGTACTACCAACGGGGTGTGTGTTACATCTACTATAGGGGGTAGGTGGTCCTCGAGCCCGAAATAGGAAAAATTTCAGAGTCCAGCGGACGGGTCCCGAATCTGGGACGGGCTCGAGGGGGATGGCGGTCGGCCCCCGCCGCCAGCTGGGAGACGTCGGGAAGGCCCCGCGGTGTCATCCAGTAGCAGCAGGCGCCGGCTCGGGCCTCGCCATGGCTCCCAGCCGAGAGGAGGAGTCCATGCACGCTGGCTCGCGGTCCCCGCAGACGGGTCGACCCGAACGCAGCAGCGGGCACCGCCCGTGCTCCTCGGGCGAGAGGAGGAGTCCTTCCACGCTGGCCCGCTGTCCCCGCAGACGGGTCGACCCGAAGTCGGAGTCAGAGGGGCGTCCTCTCGCTCGAGGAGCACGGGCGGTGCCCGCTCCTGCGTTCGGGTCGACCCGTCTACGGGGACCGCGAGCCAGCGTGCAGGGACGCGTCCTCTCGGCCGGGAGCCACGGCCCAAGCCGGGGCCCGAACCCCACGGTGTTTCTTCGACAAGCTTTCAACGCAAATTGGATAGAGGTGTTCCGTACTACCAACGGGTTGTGTTTTACGTCTACTATAGGGGGTAGGTGGTCCTCGAGCCCGAAATAGGAAAAATTTCAGAGTCCAGGGGACGGGACCCGACTCTGGGACGGGCTCGAGGGGGATGGCGGTCGGCCCCCGCCACCAGCTGGGAGACGTCGTGGCTCCCGGCCGAGAGGACGAGTACCTGCACGCTGGCTCGCGGTCCCCGCAGACGGGTCGACCCGAACGCAGCAGCGGGCACCGCCCGTGCTCCTCGGGCGAGAGGAGTACACGGCTGTTTCACGCATATGTGACGCGCGTAAAGAAGTTTTCCCAGACCGTAGCCACTCATGCATAATTCATGTCAAAACGATGACGTCACGCCAATAATGGCTGCGCCCACAGATCACAGAGCTGACGAAAACAGGGTCGAAATATCAGCTAAATTAAACCTTCACACGAAGGAAATAGACGTTCTATTAAACTTTTCTGATGAATCATAATTAAATTATACTCTTGTGTTTTTTTTAAGTACCTGAAAGCGACCAAAAAGTGTTTCAACATGTGAATGGACATACAGGCTTATACTAGGACTAATTTGAGTTGTTTTCTTTTATTTTTTTATTGTTTTTATTGTTTTACCCTCAAATTTCCATAAAAATTGGACGGAAAAAGTTACCGCACTTTTCCGTCCATTTGTTGATGGAAATTTTAGGGTAATTAAAAAAATAATAGTAATAATCAACTCAAATTATCTTTAGGATAAGCATGCATGTCTATTCAAATGTTGAAATTCTTTTTGGGTGGTTTCCTAACGTGACGGTAGGAAAGTGGTCCCCTTATTTTGTTTTATGTCATACACTAGTTTACACAAAACTGTCATCAATATTCTACACAGTAGATTATACGGGAGTACAGTGATAAAAAACGCACAGGAACAAAGATGAGTTTCAGTGATATTTACACATATTTTATTCATTATGAGTTTCAAATTCCATCAACAAGCTCTAGGAAATATCTGGACAGTATGTACAAACAGAATCACAATTCACGGTTCTCGTAACCTTCCAAAGGAAACCAGTGAGTATAGGAAAGAATTATTGAATAATTTCGGTATAAGTGTATGGGAAGATTCAGCGGACCAGCATCCATGAAAAATATGTGAAAAATGTTCAAGAAAACTAAGACACTGTAAATCTGGAGAACGATGTTATACTGTTCAGAGCCTCAAAGATAAACAGCGAATCCAACAAAATTGGCCAAAGCATACAAGGAACTGGAACTTGGTTCGTGTGTGAAATTTTTACGCAACAGTCTAGAGGAGGACCGCAGTCTAAACCAAAGGCTGGTAGGCCTAAATCAACAATAGCTTGTAGACAAACTTTGCCCTTTTCACTGAGCGATGACAATATATTTCATCAATTAAGTGATGCGCAACATCTGGAATATCCGATTAGTTTTGAAATCAGTGGTCATCAGTGGGAACAGTCACTCTTCATTTGTAGTATTTGTCTATGTATACTGGGAAAGCCATCAGTTCAGACACCGTGCCAACATAACTTCTGTGCGCAATGTTTGAGACAGTGTTTCAAGCATTCGTTAAGTCCAAACATCAACTGCCCAATATGTAATAAATATGTACAGTATAGCAGCATCACTTCAAGTCCCAGAGTGCTAAGTGTTCAGCTGGACAATCTAAATGTTGGGTGTACAGCATGTGATGGCATTGGACAAATAACCCGATTATTGGTTTACTCAATGAGCAGGATGGTGAGCTGATTCACACTGAGTTTAACCGCACAGGGAGAATCGTCAATGGTATGCGGGATGACCTGGAGCGACTGATGTCCATAATGAGGCAGCATCACATCAGTACAGCACCAGAAGTGCGGTCAAAAGTCATCAAGCCTGCAAAAAAAAAAATAATAATAAATAAAATAAAGGATAAGCAAAATGAAAATATCTTCCTGCAAATTCCACAATATTCATTTTTTACATGCGTTCCACAGAGTTTGCAATATTTGCACAGGAACAGTACATAAGTTTCCACAAAATTCACCCGTGAAGAAATAACGTCCCCGATACAGGACTCCCACTGGGAGTTCCACAGCTATGCACAAGCTGTATACCGAGTGTTTTTACCCACAATGTTTACTTACCTATTCTATGATGCTCGCCAGTACAAAAAAAAGGCATTCCACCTGATTGATTTGGTAAAATTTGTGGATAATTGCTACTACTTTACCGACACGTTTAAACCTCATCAGCCGCCTTGCGCATATGCGCTGATACGTCAGTTTGCCCCAGTGTAGTTAGTTATCTGTGTGTGTATATATGTTTGTAGTATGTGCATGGTCTAGTCTGGTGGCGACGTGATGATGATCGTCGAACTCTGATGATCGCCAGCGTCTTCGGCTACTAATCAAAGATTCCTCAGCTTTAACTATAAACTTTGTTTTTTATGATCACGGGTCAAGTTTTCAGTTGCGCGACCATCAATAACGAAAAATGCAGGTCGCATGAGGTCATAGTGTGGTATCGGTGCGGATGAGCATCAGTACTTATCATGCCGGCTGATGTCGGTAAAGCAGTAGCTATTCTCTATAAATTTCAACAAAAAAAGTGAATGGAATACCGATTTTCTTTTTACTGGCGAGCATCATAACATATGTAAGTAAACATTGTGGGCAAAATTTAAGCAAAAATTGTACCGTTTTTTATCGGCATAGGGCCAAGAGTCAGACAGAGTCTAGAATATTGGCAGAATGGCACTAATTATGGGGCTAATAATAACCCAAAGTTGAGCTGTTCAATTAAAATACAATAACTTCAACCAAAACTTACCGCTCTACGAAACCAACACAGACCGTGTCATCTGAAGGATGAATAGCACTCAAGTAGTTGAACATCCTGTAATTCGTTGAAACCTACAAAATAAACCAATGCAAATTCAAATTATAGTTATAAAACAAGTATTTCTAAATTCGTGGTGTAATGTTTTGACATTCTGGAATACATCGAACACAACTTGCAACTTATTACTCAAGGGGGGGGGGGGGGGCAATCTAACAATTAGGTAAAGTTAACACGCTTATTGTATACGTTTTATTAATACTGTATTTTATACATATGTACAACAATAACAAAGTTATAACAAACTTTAAAAAAATTATATTTGAAATATCTGTGGCAGTGTGGGCTGTGTACTGTTTGTTTCTCTCTCTTTTTTTGTCAGGTAATATTAGGGCCTACCAAAACCAAATGATGTGGTAGGGGATTGAAGCCAAATGTTGTGGTACGTTAGGGAATGGAAGCAAACAAGAGCTATAAAAATCATGACTTTCAACGTCAATAAACATGTGCTAAAATCTCCAGTTTTTAACATGTGTACAGTTCGCCCCCACAAATCTCGCCCCGTAGCATCTTATTCTTCATTGGAATTAAGGGGCGAAGTTGTACTGAAGGAAAGCACGTGAAACAATATAAACGGTGTTGAAATGTTTACAAAAATGCCAAACTTTTCATAGCTTTAAATCATCCAAAACAAAATGTCCTACAATTACTTGTTAATTTTTCCTAAGTACATCATCTTCTGAGATGATGACATGTTTTTAGGGTCCGTTGTGGCTTTTGTTTATGAGAAATGAGACAAAATGTCTGGTGATCGTCCGTCGACATGTAGAGCAGTCCAGACACAATGCGGGCTGTATGCATCACGTGTATCTTTCTCCAGCATTAACTCCGTAACCCCAACGTACTTCTGCTTGGTGGTGGCGGAAGGTCACATATTTTTAAATAATTTTACCTATTTACATATGTAAAACTTTATATCAACCAATCAGGTTATCGCTTTTTACAAGGCCACTTTATATAACGGTTGACGCGAAAAGGAATGCTTATAAATAAAATGCATGGTGACGTCATAGACATCATTATGCGCGCTAACTAATATCAACCGAAAGAGGGCGCCTTTTAAAACGGTGAAACCGCCGTGTGGGAGACCGCCTGGGAATACTGGATGGCGTAGACTTTTATTTTGGTTGAAGAGCAGGTATCAATAGTTAAAACATGAAACAATTGCTATGATATTCGTCTACGGCCACACAACGTTGAATACACCGGTTCTCGTCGGATCACCAAAGTTAAGCAACGTCGGGCCCGGTCAGTACTTGGATGGGAGACCGCCTGGGAATACTAGATGCCGTACGACTTTTATTTTGGTTGAAGAGCAGGTATTAATAGTTTAAACTTACAACAATTGTATGATATTTGTCTATGGCCGTACAACGTTGAATACACCGGTTCTCGTCCGATCACTGAAGTTAAGCTTCGTCGGGCCCGGTCAGTACTTGGATGGGAGACCGCATGGGAATACCGGGTGCCGTAGACTTTTATTTTGGTTGAAGAGCATGTATCAATAGTTTAAACATAAAACAATTGCCATGATATTCGTCTCCGGCCATACTACGTTGAATACACCGGTTCTCGTCGGATCACCGAAGTTAAGCAACGTCGGGCCGGTCAGTACTTGGATGGGAGAGACTTGGGAATACCGGGTGCCGAAGACTTTTATTTTGGTTGAAGAGCAGGTATCAATAGTTTAAACATGAAACAATTGCCGTGATTTTCGTCTACGGCCACACTACGTTGAATACACCGGGTCTCGTCCGATCACCAAAGTTAAACAACGTCGGGCCCGGTCAGTACTTGGATGGGAGACCGGCTGGTAATACCGGGTGCCGTAGAATTTTATTTTGGTTGAAGAGCATGTATAAATTGTTTAAAAAATAAAACAATTGCCATGATATTCGTCTCCGGCACATACTACGTTGAATACACCGGTTCTAGTCGGATCACCAAAGTTAAGCAACGTCGGGCCCGGTCAGTACTTGGATGGGAAACCCCTTGGGAATACCGGGTGCCGAAGACTTTTATTTTGGTTGAAGAGCAGGTATCAATAGTTTAAACATGAAACAATTGCCGTGATTTTCGTCTACGGCCACACTACGTTGAATATATTGCTATGATATTCGTCTACGGCTACACTACTTTGAATACACCGGTTCTCGTCCGATCGCCGAAGTTAAGCAACGTCGGGCCAGGTCAGTACTTGGATGGGAGACCGCCTGGAAATACCGGGTGCCGTAGACTTTTATTTTGGTTGAAGAGCATGTATCAATAGTTTAAACTTAAAACAATTGCTATGATATTCGTCTACGGCCACACTACGTTGAATACACCGGTTCTCGTCCGATCACCGAAGTTAAGCAACGTCGGGCCCGGTCAGTACTTGGATGGGAGACCGCCTGGGAATACCGCGTGCCGTAGACTTTTATTTTGGTTGAAGAGCAGGTATCAATAGTTTAAACATGAAACAATTGCTATGATATTCGTCTACGGCCACACTACGTTGAATACACCGGTTCTCGTCGGATCACCGAAGTTAAGCAACGTCGGGCCCGGTCAGTACTTGGATGGGAGACCCCTTGGGAATACCGCGTGCCGAAGACTTTTATTTTGGTTGAAGAGGAGGTATCAATAGTTTAAACATGAAACAATTGCCATGATATTCGTCTACGGCCACACTACGTTGAATACACCGGGTCTCGTCCGATCACCGAAGTTAAACAACGTCGGGCCCGGTCAGTACTTGGATTGGAGACCCCTTGGGAATACCGGGTGACGAAGACTTTTATTTTGGTTGAAGAGCAGGTATCAATAGTTTAAACATGAAAGAATTGCCATGATATTCGTCTACGGCCACACTACGTTGAATACACCGGGTCTCGTCCGATCACCGAAGTTAAACAACGTCGGGCCCGGTCAGTACTTGGATTGGAGACCCCTTGGGAATACCGGGTGCCATAGACTTTTATTTTGGTTGAAGAGCAGGTATCAATAGTTTAAACATGAAACAATTGCCATGATTGTCGTCTACGGCCACACTACGTTGAATATACCGGTTCTCGTCCGATTACTGAAGTTAAGCAACGTCGGGCCCGGTCAGTTCTTGGATGGGAAACCCCTTGGGAATACCGGGTGCCGAAGACTTTTATTTTGGTTGAAGAGCAGGTATCAATAGTTTAAACATGAAACAATTGCC
>CM055818.1:56854210-56879210 GCA_029582265.1 Zoroaster sp. YZ-2022
GTTTTCCCCCGGGGAATAGGGGGATAGAAGATCCCGTATCCAGTCATTGAAATCGCGAAACTTGCTGATCTGCTTCCGGCGGGTGGTGGTGAACGCGTGTGTACTCGAAGACGAAGTGCGGGTGGTGACTTTCTCAGAAATCCTCGGGTGGAACGTGTCGCGAAATCCTTCTTCTAGGTGGGATAAACTGCGGTCGATGTCGGCGAGGGAGGGAACGTGTGGGCGATCCTCACGAAGTAAGAAGGCGCTGGCTGAACGTTGGATGCGGCGGGAACGGAGGCTGCGAACTGGGTCATGGAGCTGTAGGCGGGATGAGGTTAGAGTATCGGCATCGTTTCAGGAAGGCGAGGTTGTTCATGAGTTTAGAACGTCTGATCAACGCTCGTTCGACACTTCCGAACCTTGGTAGTGGTATGCTCCCCGTAGAACGTAGATAGGTAAAACTTGTAGCTTTGCATGGTGAGGATGATAAGTAAGACTAATTGCGGTGCCACCATGTGGAATCTCAATTGAGTAGTAATTAGTTCTGAAAAGAACTTTGGGGTACAACTCAACGTTTCGATCAGTATGCTCCGATCGTTATTTTATTTTATTTTTTACTTCAATACATTTTTTACTCACAAAATAGTTTTGCCCCCAAAATGATGTCTAAATACAGGATGGGCTGTGCGACCAAAGATGCACCCCCATTTTTTTCAAATCCTAAATCCGACATTGCCTTGTATCACAAGGTGATTGATGTATTCTCTCATTGTCTTGTTTTGTTACTGTGTGAGCTTGACTAGTGTGATACATCCATGGGTACAATTGCTTCAGGGTCACGACAAATTACTCTGGATGATCTGTGGTGCATTCTGAGCGCTTTATTAACAATGTTGGTGTGCAAAAACAGGGGGGACATTTGAAAAAATGTAGGGGACATGTCCCACCGATTGACACCCAAGGGTTTTAGGCGGCACATTTGTTGGTGTTTATGATACGGCACACTTTTATCATAAGCTTATTGAGGAAATGTGTTCCTCTGCACTTTTTTGCAGACGACACTACCATTATCTGTTCCCGTCCCAACCATTCCTACCGTCAACACTGATCTCACCAATGTCTCATCCTGGTTCAAATGTAATAATCGTTGAATCCCAATAAAACAAAGACCGTGTTCTTCAGTAAATAACAGTCCTTCTTATTCTAGCTCTCTCTATATTGGATGTTATACCTATAACAATGAGGTCCAGTTTACAACATTCTTTGAATAGGTATTATTTAAGATGAAATACTTTGTTATTGTCTTCCTCTATCTATCTTATTATCCATATACAACATTTAAATCATCCCTTATCTTAACTATTATATCGTTTGGACTCGTTCTAACAACTCTCTACTTCCTATTCAAAAAATGGCCATCAGAATATGCACTCTGCTCCTTTTGTTCTCTACACTGAGCACATCAACACACATTGATAGGCCTGTTAATAAACTACGTACTGGGATCTTCACGTACAAGCATACTGACCAACTTCTTCCTCAAGAGTTGTTCTTCCTATTTCACTGCGGTCTATGATATTCATGGATATTCCACCAGATCACAACACAATCTCTTTCTGCCGTTCACTCCCACATACTACTTTATGAAATTTTTTAAATTTTACGGGCCACGCCTCTGGAACAGTATTGACAGAATGGTGAAAACAGAGTCAGTTGTGGGGCGCTTTAAAGCTTCTTATACAAAGAATATCTATGCTGTTATTATTCGACATAAGTCCTTTGCTTTTGAATATGTCTCCATAATTATTTGGGTACTGTAATGTATTGCATGGACTCATTTAAGTTTATTGTTGTGATGACGTCACAGCCTGCCAGGGGGCCGCCATCTTGTTTTGCACATGGTCGTACTTATGATATGACACGCTTGTAGTCGATTACACCTTGTTATTAAATAGATTGGGATTTAGCCTTCGCCTGTTCGCGTGAAAGGCCTTAACGTTAGAAAGACATTTCCGCTTCATTACAAATTGGCGACGAGGAAAATGTTTCTTTTCATGATGGCTACCCTGATCGGTAAAATCAACGAATTTCGTGAGGGAACGGAGGACTGGACACACTACTTTGAAAGGTTAGAACATTACTTCGTAGCAAATGATGTAACTACAATGGCCAAGAAACAAGCTGTTCTATTAGCTGTTATTGGCCCCGATTCATACAAACTTCTGCGAAGCCTGGTCTCTCCCGACAAACCTGGTGACAAGCCGTACTATGAGTTGATCAAAATAATGACTCAACATCACAATCCTGTACCATCTGAAATAGTGCAACGTTTGAAGTTTAACAACCGTTTTCGGGAGGAAGGAGAGTCTATTGCCCAGTATGTAGCTGCTCTTCGCTCTCTCGCAAACTTTTGCAATTTTGGCACCTCCTTAAATGATATGCTACGTGATAGGCTCGTTTGTGGTGTACGGAATGACCGCTCACCCTCGAAAAGGCTTTGACAATAGCACAAAGTCTTGAAACTGCGAATAAGAACATCAAAGACATGAAATAAATGCAGGTAGCACAACAAACTAGCAATGGAAATGGCAATGCAGTGAACAAGGTGTATCATGACAACTCCACAACAACATGGAAATCGCCGAATCAAGTAAGTTCGAATAAGCAGAGGTACAAAACGCAACCTTGTTATCGTTGTGGGAAAGATAATCACTCATCAGACAAGTGCCGATTTAGGTACAATACTTGTTTTAAGTGCCAAAAGAAAGGCCACATTGCCAGTGTTTGTCGTAGTAAAGATAAAAGCGATCAATCTGAACAAGTACCGAAAATGCTACAATCCCGGTCAAATCTCGCTGGGCCCCCCGGCCCCCTGACAATGTTGGCTCTTATTGGGCGGTCTGTGCTCCGGCTGGAGATAACAACATTGGTAGGGGGAGCGGGGGAGCGGGGACAGGGTAGGGTATGTTTATTGTCACGTGTCCCAACTATTTTGGCCGGGATTGTCTGAATTTTCTCTTAGTTTATCTACGGAGCCGTGACCAGACGCGGGCAAACCGCAGTCTTTGTCTTTGTCTCAAGGACAATACATTAAGGGACAAGGCAAGTGATGGTGTTGGTGATCATCTCGTGATGATGATGATGCCAATGATGTAGGTGACGCTGGACGTCATCCTCATCTTCATTATCCTCATCATCTTCGTCACTCTCCTCCTCAAAATCATCATCCAATAATCAAAAAATAATAATCAAAAAATAAAATAAACAATAAATAAATAAAAGTAATATTATTGTCGGTGTTGCGGAAAAAAATACATAAACATTCTACTTGGTTGGGATTCGAACATACGATCTCAGCATTTCAGATCAGACCGTGGCAACCTGCAAGCGTCCCCAGTTCGATACCCTTGGACGATGCATGGCTGCAATGCGCTTGCGCGCAACACACAGATGATCAGAACTTTATTGTAGGGTGCACCGTACACGGTTCACCATGCCATTTTGGTCCATAAGTTCCCAAAAGAGAGTTTGTGTTCAACGCGAAAAGCACATTAAGATACACAAACAACATACAAGCCTCTTCAATTTGATTTCATCCCCTCATTCCGTTATTTTGACGAAAAGTCCAACGGTGATCCATCGAAACCAAAAAAGAAAGGAAGGGAGTGACTCTCCTTCTTTATTGTTCAGTGGTGAACCGTGGTTACATTATCCATCGACATATGAATGGGACCAAACTGGTGTATTCCACGGTGGTATAGTGGATAAGACACCTGCTGTAAAACGCGGGGATCGTCGGTTCGAATCCCACCCGATTAGAACGTTTGTATCTTTTTGTATAAAGAGTATAATTTATCACACGTTAGGGTAAAATCTACAATAATATTTTATCATTATTATAATTTTTTTCCCCAAATAATTTTCTTTAATTCAACCTTTGGACGCTATTTCATGTTTGGGAAACAAAACCAAACACCCCTCCAGAGAAAACTAAATAATACTACTGTAGTAATAAAATAAAATAAACTGAACAAAAACAAAATTCACAAAGACAGACAATAAGCGCATGGATAAAATGGGCATGTCGCACACATATTATACTACAAGGGAATTCAGACAATCCCGGTCAAATCTCGCTGGGCCCCCCGGCCCCCTGACAATGTTGGCTCTTATTGGGCGGTCTGTGCTCCGGCTGGAGATAACAACATTGGTAGGGGGAGCGGGGGAGCGGGGACAGGGGACAGGGTAGGGTATGTTTATTGTCACGTGTCCCAACTATTTTGGCCGGGATTGTCTGAATTTTCTCTTAGTTTATCTACGGAGCCGTGACCAGACGCGGGCAAACCGCAGTCTTTGTCTTTGTCTCAAGGACAATACATTAAGGGACAAGGCAAGTGATGGTGTTGGTGATCATCTCGTGATGATGATGATGCCAATGATGTAGGTGACGCTGGACGTCATCCTCATCTTCATTATCCTCATCATCTTCGTCACTCTCCTCCTCAAAATCATCATCCAATAATCAAAAAATAATAATCAAAAAATAAAATAAACAATAAATAAATAAAAGTAATATTATTGTCGGTGTTGCGGAAAAAAATACATAAACATTCTACTTGGTTGGGATTCGAACATACGATCTCAGCATTTCAGATCAGACTGTGGCAACCTGCAAGCGTCCCCAGTTCGATACCCTTGGACGATGCATGGCTGCAATGCGCTTGCGCGCAAAACACAGATGATCAGAACTTTATTGTAGGGTGCACCGTACACGGTTCACCATGCCATTTTGGTCCATAAGTTCCCAAAAGAGAGTTTGTGTTCAACGCGAAAAGCACATTAAGATACACAAACAACATTCAAGCCTCTTCAATTTGATTTCATCCCCTCATTCCGTTATTTTGACGAAAAGTCCAACGGTGATCCATCGAAACCAAAAAAGAAAGGAAGCGAGTGACTCTCCTTCTTTATTGTTCAGTGGTGAACCGTGGTTTAACATGGGTGTGTGACGCACGGGTTTTAAAAGTGCTCCCCAAAAGTCAACTAAATTTAGTCTGTAACCGCAAATTATAACATCTTTTGGTCAACTAAAAAATCATACAAACCATCCTGACCATGACCGATTCCCTTGATGTGAGCAAACCCACAAGAGGCAGCAGAAAACGAGGGAAAAATCGATCAACCTTCGTCGACTCAAACCACCAGTGAGCCCGATGGGGTTCAAGATGGCTGCCAGTGCTGTCGTGGTGCATTGTCTACGGTGAACATCAAGCTGGACAAAATCCTGAATACTCTCGAGATCATGGGTACCAGGCTGTCCATCCTAGAAGTCAGTCTTCGTGACACCAATCATCGTGTCAGTGGCAACACCAAGGACATTGATGACCTGAAAATATCCATAGAAATGCTTGAGAACAAAAATAAGAGGCTTGTAGAGACCATCAACAACAGGTCCGACGGACATTGCAAAGATATCAGCAAGCTCGATGATCAGCTTGACGATTTGCAAAACCGGAGCAGGAGAAACAACATCGTCATCCATGGTGTCCCCGAGGGATCTGGAAAAGATCAGTCCTGTGAGGATTTTGTGACGGATTTCCTGGTTAGCCATGAAACTGGAGGGGCTCAGATATAGAAATCGAGCGAGCCCACCGCACACCTGGACGCCAACCACCCCACACCGGGACTGGTGATCAGAAACGCTCCACGACTGATTCACTGCAAGTTATTGAGATATACGGATAGAGCAGTTCATCCTCAAAAACGCTGCCCGGACTCTGAAGAATAATCCCTATAGAGGATCAAATATTTACATCACCGACGACGTCACCTCAAAGATCCGGGGAGCCAGTAAACGCCTAAGAGAGGATCATCTCCAATCCATCCGACAGGACGAAAGGGTTCAGTTTGCATACGTCCCAATGTCTGTCCCAGCGGTTATCACCTACAAACTGAAAAGCGGTTCATTTAAGACCTTCCGATTCGGGGAAGCAAGCCCTATATCATAGCTTGTTAGCTCCAGACATAACATCTAGCATCAGTTGAGAAATTGTTATTATTATTATCAGTTCTATTATCATATTTAACAAATCAATGTCATTGGAATGTACCTTGTTAAATACATGTGTTATTTTTTTCTTCTTTTTCTTGGAAATCAAATTGCTACCAAGTCTACATTACTTAAATATGTATCTCATGTGCCATACAATATGTCTCAAACGATGTTTTTTTGCTTCCATTCTCGGTTCCATCTTGTTCTATGCACAAAATACTGTACGCAGAATTGAGCTTCCTATACCTAGCTCGCTATATATAAACACTTCTTTGTACTTAATCAGTCTACCATCCCGTTGTTTTCAATTTGAGTTCGTAACACATAATGAATGACAACAATAGCATAAGCGATGACAGTAACCCTGAATCAGTGGATGATACGGCTTTTTATTTTTAACGATTGTGTTTTTAATCCTGCTTCTCTGAATTCAGTGGACCAAAGTGAGCTTTTATTTAACACATGTGGTGCTCAATACCTATCTGAAAGACAACTCAGAGCAAAAATTAACGAATTAGAAAATGAATCTTTCTCAATATTTCACATTAATATCAGAAGTATACACAAACATTTCGACGATCTTACTCTTACTCTAAACGAAATACAACACAAATTTCATATTATCGGTCTAACTGAAACGTGGCTTAAAAGCACCCCTCATTCGATGTTATCTATTCCTGGTTATAAATGTGAGCATAAAAACAGACAGAGGCAAAATGGTGGGGGTGTCATGTTATATATAAAAGATTCATTGCAATATACCATTAGGCCTGATTTATTTAGTGCTTCGGAATGCTTTGAATCCATCTTTTTAGAAATAGGAATTCACAAAAAGAAAAATATTATCGTAGGTTTAATTTACAGACCTCCTGGTCTTGCTGTTTCTAATTTCTCAGATGAAATGGATGAAATTCTTGGCAAAATAACGTCCGAAAACAAAATCTGTTACATTTTAGGAGATTTCAATATAAATTTGCTTAAGAGTGATTCCCATAACCCAACACACGAGTTTTTAGATACGTTATATTCACATTCTTTTCGCCCTTCCATAGACAAACCAACAAGAATTACGCACAATACAGCTACCCTCATTGACAATATTTTCACTAACAGCATAGACAGTCACCAGGCAGAAATTATTACTTCTGGGCTGGTGATCATTTGCCTATAGTCTTGTTTGGTCCTAGTTTTACTAAAGCCACAAAATCAAAGATGTTTTATTGGAAACGGAATACTAGTGATCGAAACATCTCTTCCTTGAAGCATGAGCTCGAGACAGTCCAGTGGAATGAAATTGTTATTGCAGAAAATGTAAATGATTGTTACTCAGTTTATTACAAAATTAAATGAAGTGTTAAATACATGTGTTCCATATAAAAGATTTAAATGTAAAAGACTGCAGGGCAATCATTGGTTAACAAAAGGGTCTATTGAAGTCAATCAGGCGGAAAGGCAAGTTGTATAAGTGTTATCTCCAAAACCCAAATGAATCTAATAAAAGAAAATATGATAAATATAGGAACAGGTTAACTACTGTAATACGAGAAGCCAAAAAAACTTATTTCACTGCTTCCTTCGAAAAGGAAAAATGCAATATAAAAAATACATGGAAAATAATCAATAACGTCTTGAACAAAACAAAACAAAAGTTGCCGGGTCCTGACTCATTTCATATAAATGATACTACTACCTTAGACGACCCGAGACACATCGCGGAGCATTTTAATGAATTCTTTACAAATATTGGTCCTAATCTAGCATCTAAGATTCCTGAATCCAGATTTGACCCTACAGATTTTATTGAAGGTGATTTTCCTCATTCTCTTTTTATGACCCCAATAACTAACAATGAACTTCTGAAATGTATTGATGCGTTACCTTCTAGAAAAAGTCCAGGCCATGACAAATTAGACACCTATCTCATTAAGAAAATCGGAACACTCATTGCTTTGGCCATTGTTGAAAATATTTAACCTATCTTTGCTATCTGGAATTGTGCCCAATGATTTTAAGATCGCAAAAGTAATTCCTATATTTAAAAACGGTGACTCTCAATTAATTTGCAACTACCGCCCTATCTCTATATTACCTTGTCTTTCCAAAGTGCTTGAGCGATTAGTTGCAAATCGTCTTGATACATTTATAACTAAGTATAATATTCTGTATAACTCTCAGTATGGATTTCGCGCTAATTTCTCAACTCAAATGGCCCTTATAGACCTTGTTGATAAAATCAGCTCATCTATGGATAAATCCAACCACACTATTGGATTGTTCCTGGACCTTTCCAAGGCATTTGATACTATTGACCACGATATTTTACTTTCAAAGCTTGATAGGTATGGTGTTAGGGGAAATGCCCTGGACTGGTTCAGGAACTATCTTTGTGACAGGAAACAGTTTGTTGAATGGAAAAATACAAAATCTTCACTTACATCAATCAAATGTGGTGTACCACAAGGTTCTATTTTAGGTCCAATACTCTTTCTTTTATATATAAACGATATCTATAATTCTTCAAAATTGTTATCCTTTATTCTGTTTGCAGACGACACCAATGTTTTCTTTAGTCACAGTAATTTAAAGGAGGCAGTTTCAGTTATAAATAAAGAACTTCAAAATGTCTCCTTGTGGTTTAAATGTAACAAACTGTCGATTAACGAAAAGAAAACATGCGTCACCTACATCATTGGCATCATCATCATCACGAGATGATCACCAACACCATCACTTGCCTTGTCCCTTAATGTATTGTCCTTGAGACAAAGACAAAGACTGCGGTTTGCCCGCGTCTGGTCACGGCTCCGTAGATAAACTAAGAGAAAATTCAGACAATCCCGGTCAAATCTCGCTGGGCCCCCCGGCCCCCTGACAATGTTGGCTCTTATTGGGCGGTCTGTGCTCCAGCTGGAGATAACAACATTGGTAGGGGGAGCGGGGGAGCGGGGACAGGGTAGGGTATGTTTATTGTCACGTGTCCCAACTATTTTGGCCGGGATTGTCTGAATTTTCTCTTAGTTTATCTACGGAGCCGTGACCAGACGCGGGCAAACCGCAGTCTTTGTCTTTGTCTCAAGGACAATACATTAAGGGACAAGGCAAGTGATGGTGTTGGTGATCATCTCGTGATGATGATGATGCCAATGATGTAGGTGACGCTGGACGTCATCCTCATCTTCATTATCCTCATCATCTTCGTCACTCTCCTCCTCAAAATCATCATCCAATAATCAAAAAATAATAATCAAAAAATATAAATAAACAATAAATAAATAAAAGTAATATTATTGTCGGTGTTGCGGAAAAAAATACATAAACATTCTACTTGGTTGGGATTCGAACATACGATCTCAGCATTTCAGATCAGACCGTGGCAACCTGCAAGCGTCCCCAGTTCGATACCCTTGGACGATGCATGGCTGCAATGCGCTTGCGCGCAAAACACAGATGATCAGAACTTTATTGTAGGGTGCACCGTACACGGTTCACCATGCCATTTTGGTCCATAAGTTCCCAAAAGAGAGTTTGTGTTCAACGCGAAAAGCACATTAAGATACACAAACAACATTCAAGCCTCTTCAATTTGATTTCATCCCCTCATTCCGTTATTTTGACGAAAAGTCCAACGGTGATCCATCGAAACCAAAAAAGAAAGGAAGCGAGTGACTCTCCTTCTTTATTGTTCAGTGGTGAACCGTGGTTTAACATGGGTGTGTGACGCACGGGTTTTAAAAGTGCTCCCCAAAAGTCAACTAAATTTAGTCTGTAACCGCAAATTATAACATCTTTTGGTCAACTAAAAAATCATACAAACCATCCTGACCATGACCGATTCCCTTGATGTGAGCAAACCCACAAGAGGCAGCAGAAAACGAGGGAAAATCGATCAACCTTCGTCGACTCAAACCACCAGTGAGCCCGATGGGGTTCAAGATGGCTGCCAGTGCTGTCGTGGTGCATTGTCTACGGTGAACATCAAGCTGGACAACATCCTGAATACTCTCGAGATCATGGGTACCAGGCTGTCCATCCTAGAAGTCAGTCTTCGTGACACCAATCATCGTGTCAGTGGCAACACCAAGGACATTGATGACCTGAAAATATCCATAGAAATGCTTGAGAACAAAAATAAGAGGCTTGTAGAGACCATCAACAACAGGTCCGACGGACATTGCAAAGATATCAGCAAGCTCGATGATCAGCTTGACGATTTGCAAAACCGGAGCAGGAGAAACAACATCGTCATCCATGGTGTCCCCGAGGGATCTGGAAAAGATCAGTCCTGTGAGGATTTTGTGACGGATTTCCTGGTTAGCCACATGAAACTGGAGGGGGGCTCAGATATAGAAATCGAGCGAGCCCACCGCACACCTGGACGCCAACCACCCCACACCGGGACTGGTGATCAGAAACGCCCACGACTGATTCACTGCAAGTTATTGAGATATACGGATAGGCAGTTCATCCTCAAAAACGCTGCCCGGACTCTGAAGAATAATCCCTATAGAGGATCAAATATTTACATCACCGACGACGTCACCTCAAAGATCCGGGGAGCCAGTAAACGCCTAAGAGAGGATCATCTCCAATCCATCCGACAGGACGAAAGGGTTCAGTTTGCATACGTCCCAATGTCTGTCCCAGCGGTTATCACCTACAAACTGAAAAGCGGTTCATTTAAGACCTTCCGATTCGGGGAAGCAAGCCCTATATCATAGCTTGTTAGCTCCAGACATAACATCTAGCATCAGTTGAGAAATTGTTATTATTATTATCAGTTCTATTATCATATTTAACAAATCAATGTCATTGGAATGTACCTTGTTAAATACATGTTATTTTTTTCTTCTTTTTTTGGAAATCAAATTGCTACCAAGTCTACATTATTTAAATATGTATCTCATGTGCCATACAATATGTCTCAAACGATGTTTTTTGCTTCCATTCTCGGTTCCATCTTGTTCCCATGCACACAAAATACTGTACGCAGAATTGAGCTTCCTATACCTAGCTCGCTATATATAAACACTTCTTTTGTACTTAATCAGTCTACCATCCCGTTGTTTTCAATTTGAGTTCGTAACACATAATGAATGACAACAATAGCATAAGCGATGACAGTAACCCTGAATCAGTGGATGATACGGCTTTTTATTTTTAACGATTGTGTTTTAATCCTGCTTCTCTGAATTCAGTGGACCAAAGTGAGCTTTTATTTAACACATGTGGTGCTCAATACCTATCTGAAAGACAACTCAGAGCAAAAATTAACGAATTAGAAAATGAATCTTTCTCAATATTTCACATTAATATCAGAAGTATACACAAACATTTCGACGATCTTACTCTTACTCTAAACGAAATACAACACAAATTTCATATTATCGGTCTAACTGAAACGTGGCTTAAAAGCACCCCTCATTCGATGTTATCTATTCCTGGTTATAAATGTGAGCATAAAAACAGACAGAGGCAAAATGGTGGGGGTGTCATGTTATATATAAAAGATTCATTGCAATATACCATTAGGCCTGATTTATTTAGTGTGCTTCGGAATGCTTTGAATCCATCTTTTTAGAAATAGGAATTCACAAAAAGAAAAATATTATCGTAGGTTTAATTTACAGACCTCCTGGTCTTGCTGTTTCTAATTTCTCAGATGAAATGGATGAAATTCTTGGCAAAATAACGTCCGAAAACAAAATCTGTTACATTTTAGGAGATTTCAATATAAATTTGCTTAAGAGTGATTCCCATAACCCAGCACACGAGTTTTTAGATACGTTATATTCACATTCTTTTCGCCCTTCCATAGACAAACCAACAAGAAATACGCACAATACAGCTACCCTCATTGACAATATTTTCACTAACAGCATAGACAGTCACCAGGCAGAAATTATTACTTCTGGGCTGAGTGATCATTTGCCTATAGTCTTGTTTGGTCCTAGTTTTACTAAAGCCACAAAATCAAAGATGTTTTATTGGAAACGGAATACTAGTGATCGAAACATCTCTTCCTTGAAGCATGAGCTCGAGACAGTCCAGTGGAATGAAATTGTTATTGCAGAAAATGTAAATGATTGTTACTCGCAGTTTATTACAAAATTAAATGAAGTGTTAAATACATGTGTTCCATATAAAAGATTTAAATGTAAAAAGACTGCGGGCAATCATTGGTTAACAAAGGGTCTATTGAAGTCAATCAGGCGGAAAGGCAAGTTGTATAAGTGTTATCTCCAAAACCCAAATGAATCTAATAAAAGAAAATATGATAAATATAGGAACAGGTTAACTACTGTAATACGAGAAGCCAAAAACTTATTTCACTGCTTCCTTCGAAAAGGAAAAATGCAATATAAAAATACATGGAAAATAATCAATAACGTCTTGAACAAAACAAAACAAAAGTTGCCGGGTCCTGACTCATTTCATATAAATGATACTACTACCTTAGACGACCCGAGACACATCGCGGAGCATTTTAATGAATTCTTTACAAATATTGGTCCTAATCTAGCATCTAAGATTCCTGAATCCAGATTTGACCCTACAGATTTTATTGAAGGTGATTTTCCTCATTCTCTTTTTATGACCCCAATAACTAACAATGAACTTCTGAAATGTATTGATGCGTTACCTTCTAGAAAAAGTCCAGGCCATGACAAATTAGACACCTATCTCATTAAGAAAATCGGAACACTCATTGCTTGGCCATTGTTGAAAATATTTAACCTATCTTTGCTATCTGGAATTGTGCCCAATGATTTTAAGGTCGCATAAAGTAATTCCTATATTTAAAACGGTGACTCTCAATTAATTTGCAACTACCGCCCTATCTCTATATTACCTTGTCTTTCCAAAGTGCTTGAGCGATTAGTTGCAAATCGTCTTGATACATTTATAACTAAGTATAATATTCTGTATAACTCTCAGTATGGATTTCGCGCTAATTTCTCAACTCAAATGGCCCTTATAGACCTTGTTGATAAAATCAGCTCATCTATGGATAAATCCAACCACACTATTGGATTGTTCCTGGACCTTTCCAAGGCATTTGATACTATTGACCACGATATTTTACTTTCAAAGCTTGATAGGTATGGTGTTAGGGGAAATGCCCTGGACTGGTTCAGGAACTATCTTTGTGACAGGAAACAGTTTGTTGAATGGAAAAATACAAAATATTCACTTACATCAATCAAATGTGGTGTACCACAAGGTTCTATTTTAGGTCCAATACTCTTTCTTTTATATATAAACGATATCTATAATTCTTCAAAATTGTTATCCTTTATTCTGTTTGCAGACGACACCAATGTTTTCTTTAGTCACAGTAATTTAAAGGAGGCAGTTTCAGTTATAAATAAAGAACTTCAAAATGTCTCCTTGTGGTTTAAATGTAACAAACTGTCGATTAACGAAAAGAAAACATGCTTAATGTTATTCTCAAATAAGTACAAAGATGTAAATATCAATATTTATATTAATAATTCTAAAATAACTCAAGTAAATTCTTTTAGATTTCTAGGGGTTATAATTGATAGCAACCTTACGTGGAAGTTGCATTGTCAAAAGGTCCACACATCAGCTTCCAAAATGTTGGGTGTTCTGCGTAAACTTCGACTTGTTTTGCCAAGAAATGTCCGGTTCTCTATTTATAATACATTGACATTGCCCCATCTTCAGTACGGAATTTTAGCATGGGGAAATACTCATATTACTTATTTGAACAAATTATTGGTAGTACAGAAGAAATCATTGAGAGTCATTACAAATTCCAGTTATAGAGAGCACACTTTACCCCTTTTTAGGCACTTTAATACTCTCAATATTTTTGAACTGTACAAATATCATCTAGGCATCATTATGTTTAAATTCGAAAGTAACCTGCTACCTAGCAACATAAGATCTCTTTTTTTGAGAAATCTGGACGTCCATATGCATAATACTAGATCAGCAACTAAAATTCATATTGGAAAGGCTAGGACCACATTATTTATGAAAACAGTCAGACATCAAGGCCCCCTACTCTGGAATCAGCTTACACCTATACCTTTTTTTTAGAACTGTGCACAGTTTTAAAAAATACCTCAAAAACCTAATTATTTCCAATATTATTTAAGATATGTACATATGGTTACATTACATTCCAATTTATTAAGTCTTGTAATGCAAAAAAAAATAATAATAATAATAATCTTATTTTTCTCTCGTTTTTCTTTTTTTACTTCTCCTTTTTTGCTTGTTACACATTCATTTCATTCTGTATATAATGTACTATAGTTCTATTAATTCTAAAACTGAATGTAAAAGCTAGTTTACTAATCGAATTATTGTTTGCCATATACATGTACACTTCACCTTACTGTACTTCATCGATAATTATTTTTTTGCTATTCATAAATTGTTATTAATTCATTTATTAACTAAAGGGACAAGGTCCTGTATAAGCCTAGGCTTTTTACCTGGTGCCCTCCATTTGTCACCATTTGTACATAATTGTTGTATTAAGATATTGTATTAAGCTGTGATATATGGAAAATAAACAAACAAACAAACAAACAAACAAACAAACATTATCCATCGACATATGAATGGGACCGAACTGGTGTATACCACGGTGGTATAGTGGATAAGACACCTGCTGTAAAACGCGGGGATCGTCGGTTCGAATCCCACCCGATTAGAACGTTTGTATCTTTTTGTATAAAGAGTATAATTTATCACACGTTAGGGTAAAATCTACAATAATATGTTATCATTATTATAATTTTTCCCCCAAATAATTTTCTTTAATTCAACCTTTGGACGCTATTTCATGTTTGGGAAACAAAACCAAACACCCCTCCAGAGAAAACTAAATAATACTACTGTAGTAATAAAATAAAATAAACTGAACAAAAAAAAAATTCACAAAGACAGACAATAAGCGCATGGATAAAATGGGCATGTCGCTCACATATTATACTACAAGGGAATTCAGACAATCCCGGTCAAATCTCGCTGGGCCCCCCGGCCCCCTGACAATGTTGGCTCTTATTGGGCGGTCTGAGCTCCGGCTGGAGATGACAACATTGGTGGGGGGAGCGGGGGAGCGGGGGAGCGGAGAGCGGAGAGCGGGGACAGGGTAGGGTATGTTTATTGTCACGTGTCCCAACTATTTGGGCCGGGATTGTAGCCTCACCCACGACCAATGACACATATGAACAGTGCACTTATGACAATCCTGTGTATTCACTCTTCACTTGCTCCAGTAATCGACCGGGGATGAAGCCAATTCGGGTCAACTTGTCAGTGGATAATCACGACTTGGTCATGGAGGTGGATACAGGTGCATCATTGTCACTTGTGTCAGAGAAAATTTTCAACTTTATGTGGACTAACAAGCAACTCAGTCCATCTGAGGTAAACCTACGAACCTACACTGGCGAACTTGTCACGACTCTTGGACAATTCAACGTGGATGTTGTACACAATTCGCAAGCATTTGAATTACCGCTACTTGTGGTAAAAGGAAATGGCCCAAGCCTCCTTGGTCGAAACTGGCTAGATAACATTAAGTTGGATTGGCAACAGATCAATGTGTTACATATTACAAGCAGCATGGATGAGGTATTGGAGAAGCATTCTACATTGTTTAAGGACGAGTTGGGTACTTTGAAAGGTGTTACATCTAAGATTTATGTTGACAAGGATGTACAACCACGTTATTGCAAGGCTCGATCGGTGCCATACGCTATGCGAGAACTAGTACAGAAAGAACTTGACCGCCTTCTCACTGCTGGAATTATAGAACTGGTTGAGTTCTCAGAGTGGGCCGCCCCTATTGTGCCTGTCATGAAAGCAGATAAATCGTCAGTAAGAATCTGCGGGGATTATAAACTAACAGTCAACCAAGTGTCAAAGTTTGGATAAGTATTCGATTCCAAAAATCGAGGATTTGTTCGCATCCCTGGCTGGTGGACAGAAATTCACTAAGCTGGACCTTTCGCAAGCTTATCAGCAACTGTTATTAGATGAAGAATCTCGTGACGTTGTGGTAATAAACACCCACAAAGGATTATTCCGTTATACCCGCCTACCATTCGGAATTGCTTCAGCCCCAGCCATTTTCAGTGCACTATGGAGAATATACTTCAAGGAATTCCACATGTGATCGTCTACTTGGATGACATTCTGATTTCAGGGGCAGATGAACAGTCCCACATTACAACGCTCTCTGCCGTGTTGACACGCTTGGAACAGGCTGGATTACGCCTCAAGCTGAGTAAATGTACTTTCATGACCCCTTCCGTGGTGTATCTTGGGCATGCTATTGATGCCCAAGGTTTGCATCCAACAGCCGACAAGGTCAAAGCGATCCGCAATGCACCGGCACCGACAAATGTCACTGAACTGAGGGCCTACCTAGGGCTACTCACTTACTATGGTAAATTTCTGCCTCAGCTTTCCACCACGTTAGCTGCTTTATATCGATTATTGCGCAAAGATGTTCAATGGAGATGGGGTACTGAAGAAAAGAGCGCTTTCCAAGCTTCAAAGGATTTACTTCTCTCCTCGCAGTCGTTGGTGCATTTCGACCCAATGAAAGACATCATTGTGTCTTGCGACGCATCCCAATACGGGATTGGTGCAGTTCTCGCCCATCGCATGCCCGACGGCTCTGAAAAGCCTATCGGGTTTGCTCCGCGCACCCTCGCTCCAGCAGAGAAAAAGTATGCCCAAATTGAAAAGGAGGGTTTGGCATGTGTTTTTGGAGTGACACGATTTCATTCATATATCTATGGACGCCACTTCACATTAGTGACAGACCACAAGCCTTTGTTCAGTTTGTTCAACGAGGAACGTGCTGTTCCACCACAGGCTTCAGCACGTATTCAGCGATGGGCACTGACTTTAGCTACTTATGAATATAGGCTTGTATTTAACCCTTTCATTACCAGCCAGTTATGTCAGAGAGTACCCTTCTTTACCACAGTCATTAGGAGACCAATGTCACTTCAGCACCAGTGGGTTTTTCACAGTTTCATTGAAGTGTGCCTTCACACGGCAGGAATAGACACTTTTTTAACATGTGTACTGTACATACCAAATGGCTCATTTGTATGTAAAAATGAGTATACAAAAGGGAGGAAAACATTGTGCAAAAGCGAAATAATTAGATCAGTATTTACACTAAAGAAAAGTAATACAAATGGGTGATATTTCATGCAAATACGGTACAGGTATAAGATTTTGTTTCCATGTGAAAAACAATAACTTGGATGAGATATTTGGGGATTTTTTTATGGTTTTCTACTTGGAAATTAACCATTTACTTGTATTCAGTGTAAATACATCACAATCCATGCTAACACCCCACCCCCACCCCCCAATTCAATGTTGGTTTGGACTGTAATCTGCAGATTTGTTAAGTGCAAAAGCAAAACAATTAAATATTTGGATCAGTATTTACACTAAAGTAAAGTAATACAAATGGGTGATATTTCATGCAAATACGGTACAGGTATAATATTTGTTTTCCATGTGATAAACAATAACTTGGATGAGATTTTTGGGGATTTGTTTTGGTTTTCTACTTGGAAATGAACCATTTACTTGTATTCAGTGTAAATACATCACAATCCATGCTAACACCCCACCCCCACCCCCCAATTCAATGTTGGTTTGGACTGTAATCTCCAGATTTTTTAAGAGCAAAAGCTAAACAATAAAATATTTGGATCAGTATTTACACTAAAGTAAAGTAATACAAATGGGTGATATTTCATGCAAATACGGTATAGGTATACGATTTTGTTTCCATGTGAAAAACAATAACTTGGATGAGATTTTTGGGATTTTTTTTGGTTTTCTACTTGGAAATGAACCATTTACTTGTATTCAGTGTAAATACATCACAATCCATGCTAACACCCCACCCACCCAACCCCCAATTCAATGTTGGTTTGGACTGTAATCTGCATATGTTTTAAGTGCAAAAGCAAAACTATTAAATATTTCGATCAGTATTTACACTAAAGTAAATTAATACAAATGGGTGATATTTCATGCAAATACGGTACAGGTATACGATTTTTTTTCCATGTGAAAAACAATAACTTGGATGAGATTTTTGGGGATTTTATTTGGTTTTCTACTTGGAAATGAACCATTTACTTGTATTCAGTGTAAATACATCACAATCCATGCTAACACCCCACCCCACCCCCCAATTCAATGTTGGTTTGGACTGTAATCTGCGGCTTGTCCGACCTTTCCCAACATTGGAAGGGGGGGGGGGGGTGAAGGCAAATAGTATAGATTTACAATCAAGTGATGTGGTATTTCTCAAAGCAAGGAACTATGCACATAGGTTGTGTACATTGTTTACAGATCATCGTTGTTTGTTTTCGCCTGCCTAATTTTCGGTTACTGCAAACAATGCAGTCGCGTTTCTTTCCGTTGGGGGTTTTGCCAGGATAGTGCTGTTGCCCTGTCAACTTGATAGGAATATGGTATCTCAACTGACTTGTTGCGTTACGTTCCCAACCTAACAGCAAGCCCTGTACAATCCCTATACGAAAATCAAGGTTACTGACATTTTGTTCCCTGCTATGCTGGTGAATATTACTCTGCTATTGACAATACAGATATTCAGCATATGGACAAAAACTCTTTTCCACCATTTCAAGCTTCTGTGTGTATGATTGTAGTACTGAAAACATTGGTCGGCAAGATCAGTTCCACCCATGTTGTTGTTGTAATCTTCAATACAATTGGGCTTCATAACATCACAAAATCCACTTGTGCTCTTATTACACCGAATTTGCTTTTTGGACAAATCAGTGTTGCCTACATTAGTTAAAAGTGTTACAGATTGTTTGTCTTGCCAAACAATACACAATTGCCCACCTTTCACCAACAAAATGGGTCATCTCCTTTCTTCATTTTATGGTTTTTGGGGTTTGCGGCCTGGGGTATTCCCTGTGTAGTGTAACGAACAGTTCCACAACATCCGAATCCTAGTTTAGCAAGTTTAGCTACAAGAGCTGGGCTAGTATAGTAATTATCACAATATATTACGTGTCCCTTATTCTCAAGTCCATGGACCAGATCAAATGCCATCATTTCTGGAATGTTGGTTGGGCGCCAGGAGAATTGTTGATCAGGTTTGGAGTCTATTGTTTCCTGCGCATAACGATTCGTCTCGTCGACGAGCATATTCCACACGAGTTGATAAAAATACAGCTTGAAGATCTCCACTGCCGACAGTGTGGCAAAGTCGCCGGTGGGGCCAGAATTTCCAGTGAACTGCACAATCCCACAGTCGCAATGGTCTCGTCGTTCCCAACCGGATCGGAAATCTAACTTTCCTGTCGTCCTCCTTGATCTCGGCCGGCTATCACCTTGATAGGTAGGCTGCAACAGAAAAACAAGGCAAATGAGGATTAATCTCGGTCTTACATTTGTAAATACAATATCTCAATGCTACTTTGCTGCATGTGCACAGGCCACAGGGGTCATGCACAATATGAATATTGTGCTGAGAAAAGAAATATGGCGGCTTCCATCCACTCTCCAAAACTGGTTGCCGATAAATTTCGTTTTAATGTGGAATTGTGAAAGTGAATTCCCCCAACTTCTTGTGTTATATGACTTATAAGGGCCTTTCGAATACGAGGCTATATTTTTGGAAGCTTGAGACTAAGAGTGCATTTTCAGCTTGTTGACGCTAAATAGAACGACTGGCTATGGGTGGATGCTAAAATTTCTATGATATATCTAGACTTTAACTTGCTGTTTCAATGAACACAAATAGGCCTATTACCCCAACAAACTACTAAAAATTGTACATTTTCACTCGAGTAATTTGTGCATGACTTTTTTGACCCAGTCCAGGGGGTGGGGATTTGGTCAGTCAAGGGATCCATTTTCAAAATTTACATTCCTCAACTCCAACAACCCCCTTGAGCATATACAACAAATGCATCCAATATTTACGCTATAGCCTAGGACAATAAGTAAATTACATTAATTTGCATTGGGCCCGAAGAGTAACGTTAGATGTTAGTTATTCATTTTTACTGTGATTTAGGCCTACCTACCTCTTGAACGAATTCCGCTGGAAGTTCTACTATAGATAATGTGCTGTCGTCATCTGTTACTTCGTCATCTGATTCTGAGCCACTGTCTGCCAAAATCTCGGCCAAAATGCCATCATTTATGTCCGTTTCCATCATGATTGCAACTAAAAACTGACCGTTCGCGTTCTGGACGCAGGGACGCTAGCACCAGGAAACCGCAAAGCTAAAGTGACGTGTTCATTATTTTCATAAAACTTGCGTAAACTGCATTCCTGTCAATAGAGGGCGCCAACCAACAAACCCACTCAAGCATTTTCAGGCGGTGAAATACGGAGCCGTGGTAGTCAAGGGCATGCCGATTCCCGTCACCTTTTAGAGCCCACGGGATCGAAGCGTATCACAGCAAAGGCTCTTTTTAGAGCCCGTGGGATCGAAAGGGTTAAGCCCACAGCTGCTCACGCCAATGCCGACGCACTAAGCCGTTTACCCTTGCAAGCATGGCTTCCTTCAGTTCCGCAACCAGCTGAAACTGTGTTACTCATGGAGAACATTGAAGCATCTCCTCTCTCCGCCACACACATTCGTACATGGACTAGACGTGATCCGCTGCTCTCTCAAGTGCTTCAATTAGTGGAGGGAGGATGGATGTCCGACACGAAATTGGGCGAC
This sequence comes from Zoroaster sp. YZ-2022, assembly GCA_029582265.1. Taxonomy (NCBI): domain Eukaryota; kingdom Metazoa; phylum Echinodermata; class Asteroidea; order Forcipulatida; family Zoroasteridae; genus Zoroaster; species Zoroaster sp. YZ-2022. Next base: position 56,874,983 of record CM055818.1, read on the forward strand.
AATTTCAAGCCTTATGCAGTGCGTAGGATAGAGCTTTCAGTACAAGATGGCTGTTTGTTGTGGGGGAGTAGAGTCATCATTCCTAGGCAGGGCCGAAAGCGTGTACTAAGGTCACTGCACGAAGGACATCCCGGTATGGCTAGAATGAAAAGCCTGGCTAGAGTATTCGCATGGTGGCCCAAGATGGATGCAGACATTGAAGATGAAGTTAAGACATGTCATAATTGCCAACAGAACCAACCTATACCGCCGAAAAATGAACTCCATCCATGGAGATGGCCCGATAGACCTTGGTCTCGTCTACATATTGACTATGCTGGGCCCTTCATGGGTAAGATGTTTTTGATCGTGATTGATGCTCATTCTAAGTGGATGGAAGTGTTCCCCTTGAACAATGCTACATCACATCAAACTATTGAGAAACTTCGACAAGCATTTGCTTCCCATGGGATGCCAAACAAAGTTGTATCCGATAATGGCACACCATTCACAAGCGCTGAGTTTAGTGAATTTATGACGAAAATGGTATTCTTCATATTCGCACAGCACCCTATCACCCTTCATCAAATGGACTGGCCGAGCGAGCTGTGTGCACATTCAAAAACGCCATGAAACGCATGGACCAAGGAACTGTTGAAACCAAAGTTGCACGTTTCCTATTTACCTATAGGATCACACCGCATAGCTCCACGGGATTATCACCAGCAGAGTTACTGATGGGGAGACGTTTGCATTCCCATTTGGATCAGCTCCGCCCGGATGTTTCCAAAGGTGTGGACAAGCACCAGATGGCACAGAAATATCATCATGACAAGCGTGCCAAAGCTCGAACATTCGCGATTGGAGATGGAGTGTTTGTCCGAAACTACACCAAGTCTGGTTATAAATGGATACCAGGCATCGTCAGCAATTACGCTGGCCCAGTTTCGTACAGGATCCGTCTACAGGAGAATGATTCTGTAATAAGACGTCATGCTGATCAAATTCGTGGAGTGGATAAGATGCTTCAACAACATACTACATGGATAGAGAGTGAGCAGAGTCTGGATGAGGTGGATATTAACATTGACATTGAAGAACCAGACCAAGAGCAACCTCAGCAGACTGACAATCAGCAGTATCATCCGCCTTTGCAGACTGAGGCACCTGTAGGTCGTTACCCTGTTCGCAACCGCAGTTCCCCAAATCGTTACGGATTTTCAGATGTTTAAAACTTGTCAAGCGTGATATATAAATGTTTGCTTTTGCACATTGTTGAGGCAGAATAATCCTCAGTGCACTAACTGTATTTTGTGACAGGGTAGTCCACCCCTAATATCGATGCTTTTCTATGTTCTTTGCAGTTGGAGTTTTGTTAAATACTATTTGATCGATGGCTTTATTGATACAGTGACTGGAACTAAAAAACTTGACTGTCAGTAAGAATTGTGGTTTGATTAATATTGGATCAGAATTTACATTCCATTATTAATGTTGGTGTTTTACAATAGGGTGGAGGAGTGTAATGTATTGCAGGGACTCATTTAAGTTTATTGTTGTGATGACGTCACAGCCTGCCAGAGGGCCGCCATCTTGTTTTGCACATGGTCGTACTTATGATATGACACGCTTGTAGTCGATTACACCTTGTTATTAAATAGATTGGGATTTAGCCTTCGCCTGTTCGCGTGAAAGGCCTTAACGTTAGAAAGACATTTCCACTTCATTACAGGTACTTATTTTCTGATCAATTTGATGTTCTTTCATTGCTATATACATTTCGTTTAACATTGCACATTAATTTACTTTGTTTGTTTGTAAATTGAATTGAATTGATTGCCGTTACAAATACATATTTGTTTTACAATAGTATTTTTCTAGATTCATTTGAAATTGAGCAATGTATACAAGATTTAATTCGATGTTTTAACCCTACTTCGTTTCCCCATCTTAGACGGCTTCAAAACAACAATATCAGAACAATTGCCAAAGGAACATTTGATGGTCTATTACGGCTCCGATACTTGTAAGTATATTCTATCTCATACATTCCAATCACGCAGCATCAAGCTAGAAATTGTTTTTCTTAACTGAATTTATATCAATATATATCAATATATATCAATATATATCAATATATATCAATATATATCAATATATATCAATATATATCAATATATATCAATATATATATATCAATATATATATCAATATATATATCAATATATATATATATATCAATATATATATATCAATATATATATCAATATATATATCAATATATATATATCAATATATATATATATCAATATATATATATCAATATATATATATATCAATATATATATATCAATATATATATCAATATATATCAATATATCAATATATATATATATATCAATATATATATCAATATATATATCAATATATATCAATATATCAATATATATATCAATATATATATCAATATATATCAATATATCAATATATCTCAATATATATATCAATATATATCAATATATCAATATATATCAATATATCAATATATATCAATATATCAATACAAATATATATATATATATATATATATATATATATATATATATATCAATATCTATCAATATATATATATATCAATATATATATATCAATATATATATATATCAATATATATATATATATCAATATATATATATATATATCAATATATATATATCAATATATATATATATCAATATATATATATATATATCAATATATACAGTGCGTATAAAAAAAAAGGTAATCCGAATTCAGGGCGTTAATATGCCAAGGTTATTTAGTTTGACAATTTACATGTAGTGTACCAAAGAAGAGGAACTCCTCAGCTTTCCATTGATATCTGTATCGATCCATTGCTGTCACACATGGCCGAGTACATTGTTATTGAAAATGGCAAATTCAAATCGCATTTTTGCAAGTTTGGGTAATCAGTTCAAGGCAGTCTGAAATGGACGCATCACTTGACTGCCTAGATGATTATGTAAGATTTTTAAGCTGGTGCGGTAATCGTCTGTTACGACATCCTTTTCTTCAAGTTGGGTATTTAAGAAGGGCCTGGGTTTAGGGACAGGTAGTTGGAAAGATGGTACAACTAACGACTGAACAGCGAGTTTTCGTGATTACAACATTTCACCAAACTCACAGTTTGCAGCAAACTCGCGATGCTTTCAGGGAACGTTTCCCAGAACGGGAAAAACCAGCAGCCAAAACCATCTGGGCGAATGTTAGAAAATATCAAGAGTATGGCACTAGCCTCAACCGCAACAAGGGGAATTCTGGCAGGAGGCGCACCGGGCGATCAGAAGGGAACATTGCAGCAGTAAGGCAGCAACTTTTGGAGCATCCTAGGTACACCAGCGCAAGGCGAAATGGGCTGAGATTGCCTTCGGCGACATTCAACAGAATCACGAGATTGGACCTCCACCAGCATCCATATCGGATTCACATCCGACATCAACTTACGCCAGGAGATTTTGCTAGAAGGCTGGCGTTTGCCAGATGGTTGATAGCCCGTACCGAGAGAGATGTCAATTTTCTGCGGAATCTCGTAATCGGCGACGAAGCTGCTTTCTCCATGAACGGCAAGGTCAATACGCATAATGTTCTTGAATATGCACCAGCAAGACACCCCCCAGAATTCAATTTTGAGGTTAACATGAGTCGACAAAAGTGGACTGTTTGGTTAGGAGTTTGTGGAAGTGGTCAGCTGATCGGACCGTTTTTCTTTCAAAGGAATGTCAATGGTAACATGTATCTGCAGATGCTCAATGATAACGTTTTACCGCAGCTGCAGGAACACTTTGAGCGACAGGTTCGTGGGGTCTTCAGACAACTCTGGTGGGCCCAAGATGGCGTCGCCTTATCGCTGTCCGAGATCGTCTGAGGGAACTCTTTGGCGAACGAGTCATCGCCGTCAACCATGAGGTGGAATGGCCACCAAGATCACCTGACCTCACACCATGTGACTATTTCCTTTAGGGACATTTGAAGAACAAGGTGTTTGCAACTCCTCCCCGTGATCTTGATGAATTGCAGGGCCGTATTCGAAATGAAGTGGATGCTTTACGCGATAATCCGGGTATGGTGAGACGAGCAGTGCAGGACATGCTCCGTCGCTGTCAGCTTTGTGTCGAAAGGGGAGGTGGACATGTTGAAGGTGTGGGTGCATAAAAGGGCAATGTTAGAAGAGATTCTTCTTGAATAATGT